>LPNX010624774.1:325245-354277 GCA_001517045.1 Pseudotsuga menziesii
GCCTATCCTGTAATGCTATAATGATTGTTCTACAGTAATATACATTTTCAACTTAATATAATAGCATAAATAGCTTCTTGTTATTCAATTTCTATAATGAATATTTTTTTCCTATAAGGTTCTAAACATTATAGTGAAATACAAAGTTTTAAGGACTTAGAGTCTAGTGGGATTGTTCCACTCCAGTTTCTTTTTCTTTTTTTTTAAATACATCTCTTGAATTAAGCTTCTTTCCACAATACTTAACTTAGGTCAATTCTTCAAGAGAGATTTATTTATTACCACATGTAAGTACTAGAGAGTTCTAAAATTATGTTACTAATCGAAAACATGGTGTAACTAACAGTACTTGTCACGGTTGAGTAAATAACCAAATGCCAATAAACTTTGTTGATCTGAGTTATGTACATGAATTCATAGCCCATATTCTAGTATTTGTCAATCCACTGAAAAATATAAATTTTCTAAGATACTCACCAAACAATGTTGTTTAATATGCATCCATGTTTACCAGTAATTCTGGTTATAAACAAATAAGGTTTATAAAGATCATGATCCTAATTAAAAAATATGTTCTATCAAATTATCAAGTCACAACATAAATGTTGGTGACAATTTCGTTAGAAATATTTTAATATCATAGTTTGGTTAGGGATACAATAGCCTTTTTATTAGCATCTCCCCAAGTATCATAAATTTTCTTCATAAACTTATTTAAAAAAGCATGAGGCTTATCCACATTTGTAACCATAACATTTATGCTATGACTAAATGGATAATTCATTAGTGAAGAACTAAAACTTCTATGCATATAATACTTTGGGCAAGAGTAAAGGTTATAGGGTTGCATCGCTATCCCGGTCAACAAAGGGCTTAATATGAAAACATATCAATTTATAAAGTTTATAATGTAACTTGCAATGGGTAAAGGATGTGGCATTAGACCACTCCAACAATTGGATCATGTATAAGGTTGTGTAAATAAAAGGATTTGAAATCGCTTCGTCCTAAACTATGCGACAACTATAATAAGCTTGGCAATGATTTGAGGTTTCATAGTTCATGCCATGCATCTGTAGGTTGACCTACATAACACGTAGAACCTTTGTTTGGTTACCATATTATATGATTATGCATAAAATTACGTTTTGAATAATTGGAAATCATTTGCATGCAGGGACTATAGAGTCAACCCACTGCATGGTTGAAATGTTTTTGAGACCACATGGATCCTTCTTGGCCAAGTGTTGGGAGTATAATGGTTTACGAACCCTATTCATTGTCACTCTTCTCCGTTGTTTTCGGGCCTTCGGGCTGCTTTGCAACTACTCCATGGCTGCCATGCTTACCCTACTGTGATGGTAACGAGCTCCACATCCTAGTTATGTAATTCAGTCTACCTTCTTTGTCCTTGCCCCTTGTCTGCACCATGAGTTTACCCTAGCAAGAATTTGTTGAAGGCCGTGACATTTATCTTACAGCTTGGACTGTGTGCAGTTTTTGGGTTTGTTCCTCCATGGCCTGTCTGTTGAAATAGTTTAATGGAGTTCTTGCTTTTGTTACGGCTCTATTTATCATAGGGTTTTTGGGAGTGTGGGTTCTCATGCTTTGAAATGTGCTGACAGTGTGAGATTCACTATCCGCTTCTTGCTTGGTCATTGCTCCCTTCTTCTGGCTACTACTAGCAGCAGTTTGGGCACGCGTCGGAACCGTCTCTATCATAAGAGAGATGAAGGTTTTGCTTTTCGTCTTGCTGGTGGTGGCACTCTTGTTCATTGGTGGATACATTACCTTTGTTTCCAGGTATGGGAAAATCTTTTTAACAGTTCTGCAACTTATTCTCATCTTAGTAATTATATAATGCATAAATTTTAATGTTGTGGTTCGTATCCTTGCAGGTGACAATTTACAACTCTCTTCATAGCTGGTACCAAAACGTAGGGTCAGCTTCTTGCTTACGGGTAAGCCCTGCTCAACCCATGGTAGTCCATACTTGTGCAGTTATTTATGAAACAGTTTCAGTTGGCTATGGCCTGCAAGTGACCCTTCGTGGTTTACTGTTCTTGGCTTGTTTGTTTAGTTTTTACTAAACCCTTGCTATTAGCAGGGTTTTCCGGCTTATGTCGTGACTTGTAAATTTGGTTTTTACTAGTTTTGTGTACAGTTATGTAAAAATATTTATGGCCTGTCAAGCCATTCTCTGTTTAAACTTGAAGTAAAGAGATTTATCTCTATTGAGCTTGGACTCGGTTTTTTTGATGGTCTTACTGTAATTTTAAATACTAGGGTTTTTACCCTATTTCAAGTGTGTTAAGAAATATTCACTTGTTAAAATTATCTTGAATTAAATTATATTATTAATTTCTATTCTGTTAATTATTTTATTATAGTACTTTGTTGTTAAGCTCAGATATTCAACCAAGGTTGTATCCTATTAGTGACCTATGTATAAATAATTTCTTTAATTATTCTGGAGGTTTTTGTTCATTAATAATGTGAAATTAATTGTTTATTACAAGTATATAATTATTATGCTTTTAATGTTCTCTCTCTGTCCTTATAGGACTGTAATAATATTTTATAGCTTGAAAGTTCCAAATACTAGATAAATCCAAATCCTTGGATTGTTGCTTGTCTAATTATTAAATAAAATGTTATTACTATGATTTACAATGTTTATGCTATAAATTATAATGTTAGTATTTATAATGTTAATACTATAATTTATAATGTTTAATATTATGTGGGTTTCGACCCTGTACATTCTTTTATAATAAATTTGTGTTTAGTTTATTTAAATGAATTTGTTCATATATAAATAATATTTATTAAATATTATTTAACATTGTATTCAGTCTTTTTATTAAGTACATAGATAGGTTTTCTTATTATTTCTTTGTTACATTATTATAATTGTTGTAGTTAATTTATTTGTAAAAAGAACTATACTAGAATTACCATACTTGAAATGTGAACATTTGTAGAAATAGTTCAACAGTATGAACAGTAAAATAACTATGTAAAATAACTTGGTTCTTTCTTCACAGAAATAAATGAGTGTTTATCTAAGTTAAATATTTTACCTATGTAATAGGTTAGTAGTTTCATTTTGCAGAAAAAACAGTTCTTAATAAGATAAATAACCTATCTACAGTAGTCAACATATTAAAAGAAATAAACCTACTGTTTGAAAAGTATTATGTATACTTCTTTGCTAGCATTCTTAATACAATAGTCTGGTTTTTAAACAATAACTTAATTAGACAGATTAGTATCCTTTCCTGAAAAACATCTATATACAGAAATAAATTACTCCATTGTTCTGAAATACAAAATAACTCTAATCAATCCATATTTCTATCGTATCTTCATCTATTTTAAACACACTACCTGTGCTAGAGTACAGTCTAGTTTATCTAGATTGGGAAAAACACAGGTACGATTATCTCATTCAAAAACAGATTCAACATTCAACGACTAAAATATTATAAATTCTAACAGTTCACTACATAACATGTAATTCATTCATTCTCAGAAATAAAATTTTAACATAGAAAATAAAAGATTGTAGAACCTATTTAAAGCTAGATGACAACAGCGTTGGGAGGTTGTTCCTCCATACCAACTCTTGGAGAGCGCTCAAACAACGTCTTCTCAGGACCTTCGAGCCTATTCCTTGTCTCCTTGGCTGAGAACTGGTGGAGCATGCAACAAGATACTAGTCCAATGACTCAGTATTAACTCTACAATAACAGTAAGATCCTTCAGCTGAAAAGCTGTACTAGATCACTTCTGCAGTTTTACCCCTCAAACACCTTCCACAATATCTCTTCCCAATGAAATTCTCTGAAGTACATTCACCTGAATGATTCCTTTCCTGGAATGAGAAGCCTCAGCTCTCTTCAATGGGCATTTTTATTAAGATTGCTTAGGTCTTTTTGGGTTAGTTGTCATTAATTGAGCCACCTGCTCTAATCCCACTTTCTTGGGGGATGATGACCCCAAATGTAGGGAGGTTTCCACCTGCAACATTGGAAGTGTTTGAGGATGTTGCCACTTGTCTATTTTCTCTCCACGCAGTATCCTATACCAACTTGACTAGTAAACAATGTTTTAACAACTCTCCCAAGCTGTTGTCTCCACTTTTTATTTATTTATAATTAAAATATTCATCATTACATTCAACATCCTTGACTCTACTGAGTCATCAATTACAACTTTAACATAAAATTTAACATAATGTCTTGGAATAAAATCAAATAAGATAATATATTTTTGCAAAAATTGGGGCATGTGACATACACACCCCCTTAGAATATAAAATCATCCTCGATGTTATTTATTCCTCATCCTCAGAATTCCCCTGGAACATAATTGGATATGCATCTCACATTTTACTTTCCAATTACCAGGTGGCTTCCTCTGGACTAAGGTGCTTCCATTGCACCTTTACATGTCCAATGGTGCAGTTCCGAAGTGTAATCTCCCTCCTCCCGAGGATACCGACCGGTTCCACCATAAAATCCCCTTCTGGTTCCACCTGTACATCATTCCAGTTAACAACATGAGTAGCATCACGAACATATTTCTTTAAAACGGAAATGTGAAAAACATTATGTACTCTTAAGTTAGGTGGTAATGCTAATTGATAAGCCTACTTGTCCAATTCTAGACAAAATGTCAAATGGTCCACAATAACGAGGTACAAATTTTGCACAACTCCCCAATCTCAGAGAGCTCTTTTTGGGCCTTACCTTGATGAACACATGTTCACCTACGTGAAACTCCTTTGGAGTTCTTTTTAAGTCTGCTTGACTTTTCTGCCGATCATGTGCCACTTTTAGATTTCCCTGCACTTGTTTTACAATTTCTTCCATTTCATTTAACAATTCCGGACCTAATACCAATCTATCTACTGGATTACTCCAAGAGATAAGAGTATTACATTTCCATCCATATAAAATTGCAAAAGGACTAAATCTGGCTGATGTCTGATAATTATTATTATAAGCAAATTCTACTAGATGTAAATAGTCCTCCCATTTACCAGGCTAGTCTTTCATATACATTCTTAATAGATCTTCCAGTACTTGGTTTACCCTTTCAGTTTGTCCATCTGTTTGAGGATGGAACGGAGTACTGAAATTTAATGTAGTGTTTAACCCTTTAAACAAAGACTTCCAAAATTTTCCTGTAAACTTAGGATCTCTATCTGAGATTATGACTTTTGGTACTCCATGCAATCGAAAAATCTGTTTTAGAAAAATATCAGCTATGTTGGCAGCTTTATAAGTAGTTTTAACAAGTATAAAGTGAGCTGCTTTACTTAACTTATCAACTACTACCATGATAGAATCATTATGATTTTGAATTCTAGGCAGCCTAGTAATAAAATCCAGACTAATTATCTTCCATTTCCAGCTGAGGATGGGTAATGGCTGAAGCAAACCAGCTGGGTGTTGATGTTCAGTTTTTACATGTTGACATTCCAAACACCTAGCAATATATTATGCTACTTCAGTTTTTATATTTGGCCAGAAATACTCTTTTCTTAACATGGTTATAGTATTTTGATAACCTGGATGACCTGAATATGGTGTTTTATGAACTTCATCCAGAATTAACAGCTTAACTTTAGGTACGTTAGGTACATACAGTCTATCTTTATACAGTAAAAAATCTTTTTCATTTAAACTGTAACCTTTAATTAAGTTTTCTGTTGGATTTTCTTTAGCTTTAGCTTGCAAACTCTGGTAAATTTCATCTTGTCCTATTTGTTCTTTAAGTTGTTCATCCAAGTCTGTAACATAGGTGCTGATAGCTACTGCAAAATTCAGCCTTGCATTCCTACTTAATGCATTAGCAACTTTATTTTCTTTACCTTTTATATGATGAATTTCGAAATCACACTCGCTTAATAAAGCTAACCACCTAGCTTGTCTGGCATTTAGATTAGGCTGATCTAAAAGATATTTCAATCCTTTATTACCAGTCATTAACACAAATTTTCTGCCAATTAGGTGATGTCACCACATCTTTAAGGTGTGTATTATAGCTGCTAGTTCTAGATCATATGTTGCATAATTATTTTTGTGAATTTTTAACTTTTTGGACTCATAGGCAATAACATGCCCTTCTTGAGTCAGAACACTTCCTAAGCCATCATTGCAGGCGTCAGTGCACACCACAAATTCTTTATTAGGATCTGTTATTCTTAAAATAGGTGCAATCGTTAATAAAGTTTTTAACTTTTTAAAGATTTCTTCACATTTCTGATTCCATTCAAACTTCTTTCCCTTCTTCTGCAAGGAAGTTATCGGATTTTCTATCCTTGAAAAACCTTCAATGAACCTCCGATAGTAACCGGTAATGCCCATGAAAGATAGAACGTCTGTCACATCCTTAGGAACCAACCAATATTCGATTGCCCTTATCTTTTCAGGATCTATGGAAATTCCTTCCTTGGTCACCACATGACCTAAATACTGAATCTTATCCTTGAAGAAATCATGCTTACTAAACTTTGCGAAGAGTTGATGTTCTCGCAACTCTTGCAAAACAATTTTTAGATGTTCTTTTTCAGTTTTTGAATAGATTAGAATGTCGTTGATAAATACGACCACAAACTTATCTAAATAATTATGCATAACATTGTTCATTAAACACATGAAGACAGTCGGGGCATTAGTAAGCCCGAATGGCATTATGACAAATTCGTAATGACCATATCTAGTTCTGAAAGCCGTCTTAAATATGTCTTCATCTTTAATCCTTACTTGATGATATCCAGACCTTAAATCTATTTTTGAAAACACCATGGATCCTCGTAGTTGATCAAACAAATCATCTATACGGGGCAACGGATATCAATTTTTAATGTTCATCTTGTTTAACTGACGGTAATCTATGCAAAGTCGCATAGTTCCATCCTTCTTCTTGACGAAGATGACAGGTGCCCCCCATGGAGACACACTTGGTCGAATATACTTTTTATCAATTAATTCTTTTAATTGATATTTTAATTCATTAAGTTCAAGTATGTTCATTTGATAAGGGGCCTTTGAGCTAGGTACTGCACCCGGTACCAGTTCAATGGTGAAATTCAATTCCCTTTTCGGAGGTAACACTGGAATCTCCTTTGGGAACGCATCAACATATTCTCTTAAGATTGGTATGTCTTCCACTTTTAACTTATCTATTTTAATTAAAATTTCTGCATCAGTTATTGTTACTGCATAATCTTTACATCCCTTTCTAACAGGTCTCTTAAGCTGTAAGGCAGAAATTTGCCTTATGGTAGTTTTTCTAGGGATTCGTTTAACACTTACTGGTTTTTCATCACTGTTTAAACATGTGAAAGTTTAATCATAACAGTTTAGAATTACTCTATGTTTTTCTAACCAGTCCATACCAATCAGCAAAGCATAAGAACCAAGAGGAAAAACATTAAGTTTAACAACAGTTTCAAATTTATCCATAACTATTGCACATTCTTTAACAATGCAAGTTACCCTTCTTTTAGCACCTGTGGCTAACTGAACTAACCATGAATTCTCAAACTTATCAACAAACAACTTACATTTTTCTACTATTTGAGGTGCAATATAACTGAGACTAGCTCATGGATCAATCAAAATAGTTACAGGGATCGGATTTATCATACCTTCTAGTTCCACCATGGAAGTCTAATATTCAGCTTGTCGATTCTCCAAAGTTGCATTAATTCTGGGCATGGTCCTCACTAGTTCCCCAACGGTCATCTCCTCATGTATGGTATGAATGTTCTTACCCGTCTTCTTCCGGTTTGGATAGACTAAAGCATAATGTGGGCCATTACACTCCCAACACTTGATAGGCTCCTTACGTTCAAAGTTCTTGGTAAAATTTCCATGATTATTTGCAAAATCCTTACCTTTAGAAGTATTCTGGTTGTTGGGTGTATTGTTCTTATTTCCTTGGAAGTTCTTGTTATTAGGATAATTTTTGGCCTTATTGTTCTTGAAATTTTTGTTAGGCACAAAATACTTCTTCTTTTGTTCAAACTAATTATTATTTTTCTTAGCTTTCCAGTTGGCCAAGCTTTCTTTCTTTCGATTCTGCTCAAAACAAAAGTTAGCTTTTCTCATGGCTTCCTCCAAGGTCTTTGGGTTATCATACTCAATTATATCTTTAATATGATAAGGGAGATAGCTAAGAAATCACTGTACCTTTGGTTTCTCATGTACAATTTATGGTACATACCTAAGTAGACTTAAGAACTTGCTGTTCAGATCCTTCATTGTCATTGACCCTAAATTCAACTCATAAAACTCCTTGGATCTCTCCTCATGATATTGCTCAGACGGAGATTTCTTTTTGAAATACCTCTTAAAGGTACTCCAATTTACATTTTTCTCTTTTATGCCTTTAACTCTTTTCAAGTCCTGCCACCAAATGTCAGCCTTTCCTCAGAGATTATAAATAGTCATTATATCCTTTAACTAGTTAGAATAGTTATATATTTGGAAGTACTTCTTCATCCCAGATAACTAGGATTTAGCTTCCTACCCCTTCTCAGTCTTTCCATTAAAGGTTGGTAATTTTATCTTTTTGAATTCCTTGGAAATTTCCTCATAAGGTTTGTATTTCCTCTTTTTAGTGTACTGATTATCATCACTACTGTCACTAGTAGAATGGTAATTTCGTTGTTCAACAAACACTTCAGAAGATGAACTAATTTTAGTTTTAGTATGTTTCATCTTTTTAGATTTACATTGATGACTGGTATCTTCTGATTCTATTCTTCTACCCCTACCCTCAGTTTGAAACTTTTCAGTTAGGATGTGATTCATCTCTTCTTGAGCCCTCAGAATCCTTTCATTTTCTCGTTTTACAGACGCCATTTCAATTTTTAGGTCCTTTACAGTTTTTAACAATTCTGAGGAATTGGTAGTTAAATCCTCTGGTATAGGATCTCTTGGTAAATTTCGTGTTTCAGTAGCTAGAGACTCCTCCTCTGCATACTCTTCCAGCCTTTCCATACCTGCTTGTTAAACTTCAGAAAACAATTCTTTGTTGAATAACATTTAAAATAAAATACATCAACATAATAATTTAATTTACTGTTTCATGAAATCTAGTTGGGATTCATTAAGGCCTAGTGTTTGAACCTTGTGCTCTGATACCACATGTCAAAACCCCAAATTTTCATAAAAATTTAAAATTTTGAAAATACATAAAATGCTGAGAATGCGGTATGCTAACAGCTAACAGTTATCTACAAAAGAATTGGTTACCATATATGTTAATACATAATCTTAATTAAGTAACTTAGCATTCTACTTTTTAATACAATGTTAGGTTTAACTTGTGCAATAATTCCTCTTTCAGTTTGCTGATGAGTTTTAATTTGCGACAAGTAGGTGGAGCTGTCTTGGATTCTGGGGCTTACTTAGCTTTTAAGATAACGTAGAAATCTTACTTGTCCTTACAGGTTTACATATATGAATGATCGAATAACATCTTTAATTCCATAAAGCATTCAGCTATATTTCTATTGCAAAATAAAAATCTCGGTAAATAAACCGTTACATATCAATCTACTTCTATGAGGTAAAACAAGTAGTTTGTTTCTTTCCATTATTTTTTTCAATGATATATATATAGAAGAGTTTCTTTCTTAAATGTAAATAGCAACAGTAATTAGTTTCCCTGGTTCACAACTTGTTATCTTTGTCGTAAAATATTTTCACCTAGAGTGCCTATCCTGTAATGCTATAATGATCGTTCTACAGTAATATACATTATCAACTTAATATAATAGCATAACCAACTGCTTGTTATTCAATTTCTGTAATGAAGATTTGCTGCCTATAAGGTTCTAAACATTATAGTGAAATACAAAGTTTTAAGGACTTAGAGTCTAGTGGAATTGTTCCACTCCAGTTTCTTATTTTATTTTTTTAAAATACATCTCTTGAATTAAGATTTTGTCCACAATACTTAACTTAGGTCAGTTCTTCAAAAGATATTTATTTATTACCACATGTAACTACTAGACAATTCTAAAATTATGTTACTAATCGAAAACATGGTGTAACTGACAGTACATGTCATGGTTGAGTAAATAACCAAATGCCAATAAACTTTATTGATCTGAGTTATGTACATGAATTCATAGCCCATCTTCTAGTATTTATCAATCCACTGAAAAATATAAATTTTCTAAGATACTCACCAAACAATATTGTTTAATATGCATCCATGTTTACCAGTAATTCTGGTTATAAACAAATAAGGTTTCTAAAGATCATGATCCTAATTAAAAACTATGTTCTATCAAATTATCAAGTCACAACATAAATGTTGATGACAATTTCATTAGAAATATTTTAATATCATAGTTTGGTTAGGGATACAATAGCCTTTTTATTAGCATCTCCCCAAGTATCGTAAATTTTCTTCATAAACTTATTTAAAAAAGCACGAGGCTTATCCACATTTGTAACCATAATATTTATGCTATGACTAAAGGGATAATTCATTAGTGAATAACTAAAACTTCTATGCATATAATACTTTGGGCAAGAGTAAAGGTTATAGGGTTGCATCACTATCTCGATCAACGAAGGGTTTAATATGAAAAACATATCAATTATAAAGTTTCTAATGTAACTTGCAATGGGTAAAGGATGTGGCATTAGACCACTCCAATGATTGGATCATGTATAAGGCTGTGTAAATAAAAGGCTTTGAAATCGCCTCGTCCTAAATTATGTGACGACTATAATAAGCTTGGAAATGATTTGAGGTTTCATAGTTCATGCCATGCATCCGTAGGTTGACCTCCATAACACGTAGAACCTTTGTTTGATTACCATATTATATAATTATGCATAAAATTACATTTTGAATAATTGGAAAATGATTTGCATGCAGGGACTATAGAGTTGACCCAATGCATGGTTGAAATATTTGTGAGACCACGTGGTTCCTTCTTAGCCAAGTGTTGGGATTATAAGGGTTTACAAAACCTATTCATTGTCATTCTTCTCCATCGTTTTTGGGCCTTCGGGATACTTTGCAACTACTCCATGGCTACCATGCTTACCCTATTATGATGGTAACGAGCTCCATGTCCTGGTTACGTTATTCAGTCTACCTTCTTCGTCCTCGCCCCTTGTCTGTACCATGAGTTTACCCTGGAAAGAATTTGTTTAAGGCCGTGACATTTAGCTTACGGCTTGGACTGTGTGCATTTTTTGGGTTTGTTCCTCCACGGCCTGTCTGTCGGAATAGTTTAATGGAGTTCTTGCTTCCGTTATGGCTCTGTATGTCAAAGGGTTTTTGGGAGTGTGGATTATCATGCTTTGAAATGTGGTGACGGTGTGAGCATCACTATCCACTTCTTTCTTGGCCGTTGCTCCCTTCTTCTGGCTACTGCTAGCAGTAGTTTGGGCACACGTTGGAACCATCTCTGTCATAAGAGAGATGAAGGGTTTTCTTTTCATCTTGCTGGTGGCGGTGCTCCTGTTCGTTGGTGGCTACATTACCTTTGTTTCCAGGTATGGGAAAATATTTTTAACAGTTCTGCAACTTATTCTTATCTTAGTTATGATATAATGCATAAATTTTAATGATGTGGTTCGTATCCTTGCAGGTGACAATTTACAGCTCTCTTCACAGTTGGTACCAAAGCGTAGGGTCAGCTTCTTGCTTACGGGTAAGCCTTGGTCAACCCATGGTAGTCCATACTTGTGCAGTTCTTTATGGAACTGTTTTGGTTGGTCGTGGCCTGCAAGTGACCCTTCGTGGTTTACTGTTCTTGGTTTGTTTGTTTAGTTTTTAATAAACCCTTGCAGTTAGCAGGGTTTTCCGGCTTATGCCGTGACTTGTAAATTTGGTTTTTAATAGTTTTGTGTACAGTTATGTAAAAATATTTATGGCCTATCAAGCCATTCTCTGTTTCAACTTGAAGTAAAGAGATTTATCTCTCTTGAGCTCAGACTCGGTTATTTTGATGCTCTTACTGTAATTTTAAATACTAGGGTTTTTACCCTATTTCGACTGTGTTAAGAAATCTTCACTTGTTAAAATTATCTTGAATTAAATTATATTATTAATTTCTATTCTGTTAATTCTTTCTATTATAGTACTTTGTTGTTAAGCTCATATATTCGAGCAAGGTTGTATCCTGTTAGTGACCTATGTATAAATAATTTCTTTAATTATTCTCTAGGTTTTTGTTCATTAATAATGTGAAATTAATTGTTTGTTACAGGTATATAATTATTATGCTTTTAATGTTCTCTCTCTGTCCTTATAGGACCGTAATAATATCTTATAGCTTGAAAGTTCCGAATACTAGATAAATCTAAATCCTTGGATTGTTGCTTATCTAATTATTAAATAAAATGTTATTACTATGATTTACAATGTTTATGCTATAAATTATAATGTTAGTATTTATAATGTTAATACTATAATTTATAATGTTTAATATTATGTGCGTTTCGACCCTGTACATTCTTTTATAATAAATTTTTGTTTAGTTTATTTAAATGAATTTGTTCATATATAAATAACATTTATTAAATATTATTTAACATTGTATTCAGTCTTTTTAATAAGTACATAGACAGGTTCTGTTATTATTTCTTTGTTACATTATTATAATTGTTGTAGTTAATTTATTCGTAAAAAGAACTATACTAGAATTACCGTACTTGAAATGTGGACATTTGTAGAAATAGTTAAACAGTATGAACAATAAAATAACTCTGTAAAATAACTTGGTTCTTTCTTCACAGAAATAAATGAGTATTTTTCTAAGTTCAATCTTTTACCTATGTGACAGGTTAGTAGTTTCATTTTGTAGAAAAAAAAGTTCTGAATAAGATAAATAACCTATCTACAGTAGTCAACATATTAAAAGAAATAAACCTGTTGTTTGAAAAGTATTATGTATACTTCTTTGCTAGCATTCTTAATACAATAGTCTGGTTTTTAAACAATAACTTAATTAGACAGATTAGTATCCTTTCCTGAAAAACATCTATATACAGAAATAAATTACTCCATTGTTCTGAAATACAAAATAACTCTAATCAATCCAGATTTCTATCATATCTTCATCTATTTTAAACACACTACCTGTGCTAGAGTATGGTCTGGTTTATCCAGATGGGGAAAATCACAGGTAGGATTATCTCATTCAAAAACAAATTCAACATTCAAGGACTAAAAGATTATAAATTCTAACAGTTCACTACATAACATGTAATTCATTCATTCTCAAAAATAAACTTTTAACACAACAAATAAAAGACTGTACAACCTATTTAAAGCTGGATGACAATAGCATTGGGAGGTTGTTCCTCCCTACCAACTCCTAGAGAGCACTCAAACAGTGTCTTCTAAGGACCCCCAAGCCTGTTCCTGGTCTCCTTGGTTGAGAATTGGTGGAGCATGGAACAAGATACTAGTCCAATGACTCAGTATTAACTCTGCAATAGAAGTAAGATACTTCAGCTGAAAAGCTGTACTAGATCACTTCTGCAGTTTTACCCCTCAAACACCTTGCACAAATTCCCTTCCCAATGAAATCCTCTAGAGTACATTCACCTGAATGATTCCCTTCTTGGAATGAGCAGCCTCAGCTCTCTTCAATGGGCATTTTTATTAAGATTTCCTAGGTCTTTTTGGGTTAGTTGTCATTAATTGAGCCACCTGCTCTGATCCCACTTTCTTGGGGGATCATGACCCCAAATGTAGGGAGGTTTCCACCTACAACATTGGAAGTGTTTGAGGATGATACCACTTGTCTATTTTCTCTCCACCCAGTCTCCTCCACCAACTTGACCAGTAAAAACTCTTTTAACAACTCTCCCAAGCTTTTGTCTCCACTTTTTATTTATTTATAATTGAAATATTCATAATTACATTCAACATCCTTGACTCTGTTGAGTCATCAACTACAACTTTAACATAAAATTTAACATAATGTCTTGGAATAAAATCAAATAAGATAATATATTTTAGCAAAAATTGGGGCATGTGACAAAAATGAAGAAAAATATAAAAGTGTGAGAATTCTTTGCATCAACGCGTATTGGTGGAGAGAATATAATTAGTTATATGTGGAGAATAATTAAACTAAAATTTCTGCAATAAATAAATTGAAGAAATTAACACTAAATAATATTTTCATTTCCAAAGGCAAAGTAATTGGTAATGTCATTAGTTGAAGATGCAAAATATGGTCTTCCTTTGAATGCACCAAATAGTTCATGCACTTCCATTTTGAGTGGTTTGTACAAATCTAATGCTGGGCATACCGAGAAACAAGATCTTGAGCATTTCTAAGCTGAACCTGACAGTGAATCTGAAGGTTACAATAGCCTCAAATAAATTTTCATTGTTTCAAATCATAAATCATAAATCAATCATGTTTTCATTGTGCTAATGCTGAAAGCTAATAATCTAGATATAGCAAAGAAGGTAACATATGCAGCGCCAGATACAAAGAAATGGATTCCGGTTGAAAGGGAAATAAGTGATAGCGATAATGCCAGTGTTTTGTGCTCTCTACCGAAGGAATTGTGTATAATTAAAGCTCCTGCAAACTAAACATTGATCAACGATCTAGATTAGAGCACATTTCATCCGACAGCTCAAATAAGTTTCGCATTATGAAGATGCACGAGATAATGAAATTTTTCAATTTGCAAAATCATTTAAAAGCCCGCATATTTCAATGGCCATGATATGGCTGGGAAAGGATGAACGACATGAATGTATTTCTCTAGTACAACAAGCAAGGAGAAATGACGTTTTACAATTTGCAAAATTGGGTATGGGAAAAATGTTTTGACAGCTTGAGTTTTACCAAAATCCCAATCCACAGTGTACGATCATTTCGCATTGTGAACTTGCATGACGAAAGTCAACTTTTCAGTTAGTGAAATTTTGTATTGGGATCAAGTTAAAACACGTGTTGTTGCAGCATCAACTCGCCCAACAAATCAATAGTGTAAAAACGTTTTTGCTTGGGAGAAGTATTGCTTGTTTAAAATTGCATGGATGAAAAGGAATTTTGTACTGTAAGTGGTTGAGCCAATGAAGCTTACACTACGGTCTAGAATGGTGCAAAAATTCTGGAAATTTAACTCTACAAATGGAGGATTCAACATTAATAACATCCACACAAACAGAGTATATGAATTAGAGCTAAGCATGGTTGTTTTTTTACGAAAAAATGGCTGTTTTGGTCATTATTTTAAATCATTTTTTCCTGCCGAATCAAGATGATGTTTCAAAAACTGAGAGAGGTTTTTATTCATAACACACCTATATACAATAACCTCTCTCATTTTTTACCTAGGTCCTATGGGTTAGGAGAAACAAAGTGATTTTTACAGGCTATGTTTTAGGTTTTCCAAAGCACTATTTTAGACATCAAATTCAAAGAATTGTTTCATCCAAATGGAGTTGAATTTCAGGAAATTGAGAGAGGTTTGTCTTCATAATAGGTCTATATTCAAAAAAATCCTTGTGTGTTGACATAGGTATGACAAGTTTGGAGAATTTAAAGGATATTTATAGGGTATTTTCCCAGAAATTTACAGGTTTACTGTCTAAGTCATCAATATCAAAATCAGAACCTGAGGAGTGGGAGCTGAATCAGAGGAAACAAAGAAATGGGTTTTGTTGCGAACATGGCCAATTAAAAAAACGTCTTTCTATTTTTTCACAACTATTAGCATCTGGGATATGCAGGAGGGGATTTTAATCCCGTTTTTCTAGTAGTCCGCATTTTATTTTTGTCATATGTGAATCGTGGTGTGTAGGCCACATCCAAAGTTTGTTAGAAGATATTCTCCAGTTTGTAACAAATTTTGATTCTCGAATGTCGGTTTAGGAAGTCCAAAATACTATAAATTTCCCTCCCAAAGAAGGAGAAAGGGTTGGAACCGATGTAATTTTGGAGTGTATGCTTTCAAGAGTATTTTAATAAATTTGCAGAGTTGAGGTCGATGTTTTACACAGGGATTCATGTGTTGTTTGTATTACAGTATGTTTCTTCCTTTCTCATGTGATTGTTTTTCTAGTTTATCTCTCCTGTTATGTTTTCTTTCATGTTTGAAATAAGTGTAAAATAGTTTGGAATTCATACATGCTATGCTCCGTCTGTCGTTTCAAATATTCACCAAAGCTTTCTTCTAAAGTTAATACATAATTCATTTTCCAATGCTCTTTGTTGATGGTCTGTTCATGTTCCTCTTTCTCACCAGAAAATTATGATTTGACTGTGATTGAATGGCTATCTTGCCTCTGTGTTGAAATCGCCTGCATAAGTTCTATTTATTTCTGTTACACATCTTGACTCCATTGCCCAATGGTTCTATGTCTTGTTTCAAGAAATTTTACAAACAATTTATAGTTTCACTTGTACATATCTGGCATTGTTAATATTTGGTGAGAGATCCCTCTCGAAAGAGAAGAAGGCCAGTTCTCTCTTCGAAAGTGGTTCTGATGTTACCTAGGATCGGGCCTTCCACAACCTTTGGCTCAATTACAGTGCTAAAACCTGGGTTATTCATCATCCAACTGGTTTTGAAAGGTGGACAAAACCAACAAATCATTAAGACTGCATTTTACCAAACAGTTCACAGTGGCTACTAAGGGAGTTGGTACAAGAGGTAGACCAACTTCACCATTACACTTGGGTGTCTCAGATCTAGAGCAGAAGCTAGGAAAATTAAGAAGTCACAATCATCTCCATATTGATGTAGCCCTGATCAAATTGACCTATTGTCACCCTTTTCACTTGTAAAGGAAGAAAAACAAGATTCATCATGGTTGACACCTACAATACATGTTAGTAGTTTTCAGATCTTTATTGATCCTCAGTCTTTCAAAAAAGGAAAAACCCTATCTCGTGGACAATTTCCTTTATTTCAGTTCAAAGTCAATAAGAACCCTTATCAACCAAGTACCAGTATAGTAAATAAGTCTTTGCCTATAGTAAACCCTAGTATTTTAATAATGGAAGCTCAAAAAACTCCATTAGATATGATGGATATGATGGTGGTAGCTAGGTATTCTCCATTAGTTCTTGCTCAGCCCTTAAATGCTCTCCCTAGCAGGGATTATCAGAAATATTTACCAAGGTTCAATGGGTAGGGTGAGACAACAACCGAGGAACACTGGGATGCATTTCTTAGCTATGTAGATAACCAGAACATTGAAGCAAAGGATGTGTGGATGAGAATGTTCGTACAGAGTCTTGATGGAGAGGTTGGAAGGTGGTTCAGGGAACTACCAACGAATTCAATTACTTTGATTGAGGAACTTCAAGATGTCTTCATGAGGCAGTGGGGAGATACCAAAGATCATACATACTATATTACATAGTTTGGAGCCTTAAGAAGGAAGAAAGATGAAACTATAGCTGACTTTTCTAAGAAGTTTAAAAAAATGTATGGTAGAATTCCTGTAGAAATCAAGCCCTCCGAAACCTCAGCAAAACTCACCTATGCCAATGCCTTTGACCATGAGTTTTCATTACATTTGAGAGAAGTAAGAGTTGTTAGTCTGTTAAACATGCAAGAAGCAGCATTAGAAGTAGAATCCAATATACTAGATTCTAATAGACTAAAAGTAAATTCATATCAGCAAGCTTATGACAGAAAAGGTAAACAAGTGTGTTGATGTATTTGTAACTTCAGAATGTATTCATCTATGTATCTTATGTCTTGTAACCCAATGTTTATTCTGGGATGTATCTATTATGTAATTGAGTCATATTGTCATGCCTCGATGTTCCGATCAGGAGGATCAATAATGTAAACAAGTCATGTCAAGTCATAGTGGGTAACCCTCCGAATCTTTTAAGGGATAAAGTCCCCGCAGTTCTGGGGCACTAGGGTTATTAGACTCTCCTAGTAGAGGTCGGCCCTAGTAGGGTTTTAGTCATGCCGGGATTAGTATAAATAGAGAACATGAGTCTATATTTATCACACAACTCATCCACACTCAAGTGTAGTGCATGGTTGAGGAAGGAGAAGACACTGGGGCTAGAGAAGAAGAAGATTACTGCTGTCGGGATATCACTTACTGTTTTGGGATTTTCTATTTTGGTGTCAATTTTATCTCTAAGGAAGTTGCGGGGTTTTCTCCTTTATGGTTTCCCCAAGGAAAAACACTGTGTTCAATGTCTCTTGTTTTTAATTGTTGTGCTTTTTATTCTCTCAGTTAAAGATCCTAATAATACTAGATTAATGCTGAAAAACTAACATGGTATCAAAGCTAACCTGAGAAGAAGACACTATGTAGCTGCGGGAACTAGGGATTCCTAGTTTGTGGATCTTCCTCCACAGATTTTCATCAAAAGTAACGTGGAATAACTTTCCTCCTTAGGGCATATCTTTCTGTCGAAGCAGAATCCAATTCTGAGGTTTTTCAGTTTTGGACCTGTCACTGCTACCGAAAATTAGGTCTTTTCACAGAAGAGGAATTTTTCAATGAGCACAGGCCTGGATTGATCTCCTCCCCAAAATCAAAGTTAGGGACAAATTTTAAAGCATTTGGGTAGATAGAACTCCGGAAAAGCAAAACCCTAATTTGCTCCTAATCCAGTACTGCAGGATTTCAGCTCAAGTTTCAGATCCGACATCTTGAACCTGGTAAGATCTAAAATATTTTGTATTTCCATTTGAGGTTCTCAGTTAAGATGTCTCATCATACCAAGCTTGATGAAAAGCTTGAGGGAGCTAATAAATTCCGATCCTGGAAGTATAGGATCTCCCTGGTCGTGGAAGAAAATGAGTTAGACTCCTACATCCATGAGGAGGTTCCAGTTCCAGAGGGAGATGAGGCAAAAGCCTTACATAAGAAGAAGATGGTTATGGAAAAGAGGATCATTGTTGATTCTATCAAGGATCACCTTATCCCACAGGTGTCCTCTCTCAAGACACCTAAAGCTATGTTTGATGCTCTAACCAAATTGTTTGAAGGGAAGAACATAAACTGGAAGATGACTCTGAGAAATCAACTGAAGAATGTGAAGATCCAGAATGCAGAGACCATCTAGTCTTACTTCACAAGGGTTTCTCAGATCAAGGAACAATTGGAAGCAGTAGATGAAGAAGTGGAGAATGCAGAAATTGTAATGACCACCTTGAATGGTCTCCCTAGGACATGGGACTCTTTCATTCAAGGGATCCGTGCTAGAAATAAGTTAGTCAAGTTCAGCAGACTGTGGGAAGAATGTTCTTAAGAAGAAGCTCGAATAGCAGCTCAAGAAGAGAAGATGGGAAGTGAATATCAAGCTCTCATAGTACAATCCAAGAAATCCAGATCCAGCCATCATAGAAGTAAGTACTCTCATCACAAGAATAACTCTAGAAAGCCTAGAGATAAGTCAAAGTTCATTTGCTATACATGTGATGAAAAATTACACTTTCCTAGAGATTGTCCTAAGAACAAAAGTAGTTCTCACAAGAAGAAGGGAAGAAAAAGAAGACATCATGCTCATGCTGCAAAGGATGATGAACCATCCAAGAAGAGATCCAGATATGAAAGTGAAGATTCTTCAAGCGAGGATGAATATGTTTTGATCTCTTCTCTCACAGGAAACATTACTCATGGAAGTGATGATTGGCTTATTGATAGTGGGGCCTCCAAACATATGAATGGATTCAAGGAATCCTTTGTGAAGCTCTTAGAACATGAATCACCTCACAAGGTGAAGCTAGGAGATGACTACCAATATCCAATAAAAGGTAGTGGGGAATCTTCCTATAAATTAGACTCTGGTAAGTATCTAACAATGAAAGAAGTATTGTTTGTGCTAGGACTCAAGAAGAATCTTCTCTCCATATCAGCATTGGATGCAAAAGGAATGAGGGTTGCATTCATAGATGGTCAAGTCATCATGTGGCCAAAAGGAAAGACTATTGATGATGTGATAGTAATTGGTGAACAAGAAGGAGGTTTGTACAAATTGAAGGGCCATCCAGAACAAGCCCTGGTCCATGACACAGTAGAGCCAAGTGAACTTTGGCATAGAAGGATCGCAAATGTGCATTACAAAGCACTACCTCTTGCAAGCAAAGCTATTGAAGGTATTCTAGAAATACAAGAAAAACATGATGGGGTTTGCAAAGGATGTGCAAAAGGAAAGAACACAAAGATGACATTTCCAATTAGTGAAAGCAAAGCAAAAGGAATCTTGGAAATCATCCACTCCGATGTATGCGGTCCTATGTCATCAAACTCACTAAGCGGGTATGCATATTATGTTTCTTTTATTGATGATTTTTCTAGGAAGACATGGGTTTACTTCATGAAAAATAAAGATGAAATATTCAAAAAATTCAAGGAATTCAAAGCCTTGATCGACAATTACACTAAAAAAAATATCAAGACCTTTCGGTCAGATAATGGCAGAGAATTCACTTCAAATGAATTCAAAGAGCTATGTAAAGAATCAAGGATTAAGAGGGAGTTTTCCACTCCTTATAATCCACAACAAAATGGGATTGCAAAATGGAAGAACACAACTATCATGGAAGCTGCTAAAGCAATGCTTCATGATTAAGACCTTCCTATGCATCTTTGGGCGGAAGCTGCTAGAACAATGGTGTATGTACAGAACCATACTCCACATAGTGTACTCAAGAACAAGACTCCTGAAGAAGTCTTCTTCGACAAGAAGCCAGAAGTCAGCCATCTCAGAATATTCGGCTGTCCTGTATACATACACATTCCAAGAGAGAAGAGAACAAAATTAGATCCTTCAGGAAAGAAGGGTATATTTATGGGATACTCTGAAATATCGAAGGCTTACAGAATCTATTTCCCAGGATACAAGAATATTGACATCAGCAGGGATGTGACATTTGATGAAGACACAGCTTACAACAAATCTATAAAGAGACCTGCTGAAGAACCTGAAGAAGCAGAAGCACCCAGAATTCATGACACAACCATGAACGAAGAAATTCAAGAAGAATATCAAGAATTCGAAGAACCACAAAGACCTGTAGGTCCACCTCTGGAGAATAATCCTCACAAGAGGAAACCTGCTTGGGTACGATAACTTATCCAAGGTGCAGAAAGATATGGGGCTCTAGAAGAGAATCACAGAGAAAGAAAGAGAACCAGATCTTGTTCCGAGTATGTAGCTTTACTATGTGATTTCATTGATAAAGAACCTTCCAGTTTTGAAGAAGTAGCAGAACAGAAAGAATGGAAGGATGCTATGATTGAAGAGTATCAGTCAATCATGAAGAATGATGTTTGGGATGTCGTCCCAAGACCAAAAGAGAAGTCAGTTGTAACTTCCAAATGGATCTACAAGATCAAGCATGCCGCAAATGGTAGCATTGAAAAATATAAGGCAAGATTTGTGGCTCGAGGTTTCTCTCAAAAAGAAGGAATTGATTATGAAGAAACCTTTGCACCTATAGCCAGACACACTTCGATTAGATCAGTACTTTCTCTGGCTGTAGTGATGAAATGGAAGATACACCATATGGATGTCAAGACTGCTTTCTTGAATGGTGTAGTAGAAGAGGAAGTGTATGTGGAGCAGCCAGTCGGTTTTGAGACACATGATAGAGAATCTCATGTGTGCAGATTGAAGAAAGCCCTGTACGGTTTGAAATAGACACCCAAGACCTAGTACGGTAGAATTGATAGATTTCAATCCAGTTTGGGCTTTACCAAGAGTAAAGCAGATTCCAACCTTTACTACAAGGTTGAAAATGGCAACCCCGTAATGCTTCTACTATATGTAGATGATCTATTTGTGATAGGTACGGATGGGTTGATTACTGATACGAAGAGAAATCTTGCTACTGAGTTCAAGATGAAGGACTTGGGTATGATGCATTACTTTCTAGGTATGGAGGTGTGGCAGAGCTCAGAAGGAATCTTCCTTGGACAAGGGAAGTATATAGTAGAGATGCTAAAGAGATTTGGGATGATGTACTGCAAGACTATGTCCACACCTATGGCACCGAACCTGAAGCTATTGAGTGATGCTTCATTAGAGATGGTTGATGCCACGATGTATCATCAGATGATTGGGTCATTGATGTACCTGACGAACACAAGACCATACATTTTCTTTGTTGTGAACACCTTGAGCCAGTTCTTGACAGATCCGAGAAATGTTCACTTGATTGCTGCAAAGCATATTCTGAGGTACCTGAGGGATACAATTGATTATGGGCTCAAGTACAATGCGAATCAGAAAATTAAACTGGAGGGTTATGTTGATTCAGATTGGGCAGGCAGTGGCATTGATAGGAAGAGCACTTCAGGATGTTGCTTCAGTATGGGATCAGGTGTGATCTCTTGGTTTAGTAGGAAGCCATCCTGTGTGGCACTGAGTACAGCTGAAGCAGAGTATGTCGCATATTGTTCAACTAGTTGTGAGGCAGTATGGCTGCGGAAGCTACTGTCTAATATATTTGATCTCCAGTTGGATGCTACTTATATACATTGTGACAACCAGAGTTGCGTGAAGTTGTCAGAGAATCCAGTGTTCCATGACAAGTCAAAGCATATCGAGATCAAGTATCACTATATCAGGGATATGGTGCAGAAGAGAGCAGTGAAGCTCTAGTATGTTGCGACGGAGGAATAGATAGCTGATGTATTAATGAAGCCATTAGCTAAGCTGAATTTCAAGTACTTCAGGGAGAAGTTTGGTGTTCTCCAGATTGAGGTTTCCTCCAAGAGAAAGTGATGAGACCCATAGCCATTCTAACATGGTGAGAGGATTGGTTCCTTCCATGGTCAGATGTAAGGAATGATCCATTCTGTCAAGGTGAGAGGATTGGTTCCTTCCATGTCAGATATAAGTGCTGGCCATTATGTCGAGGAGGACAGATGTAAGGGAAACTGCCATTCTGGGAATGGAGGCACCTGGTCAGTTACCAGGAAAACTCAGTCTAGGACTAAGAAGCCATTATGATGTGACAAAGGGATGTGTTCCCACTTGATCATATGTAAGAGCTGAACCATTCTGTCATGGTTAAAGGATTAGGTTCCTTCCATGTTAGATGTGAGTGTTGTCCATTCTATCGAGTAGGACAGATGTAAGGGCAACTACCATTCTGGGAATGGAGGCACCTGCTCAGTTACCAGGTAGCTTAGTGTGGGACTAGGGGCCATTCTGATGCGATGGTAGGATTAGTTCCTCCATGATCAGATGTGAGTGCATGCCCTTTCTGATGTGATGCTTCGTGCATGGTCAAAATGTAAGTGCAGATCCTTTCTGACAAGATGAAATTGGATATAAGTGCTGATCCATTCTGGCGCGATGTGTTTACACATGGTCAGATGTGAGTGCCGTGTCTTTCCGACAAGATGAGGTTGGATGTAATTGTAGAGCCTTTTTGATGTGATGTGCTTGCACATGATCGAATATAAGTGCTGGGAATTTCTAACAAGATGAGGTCAGATGTGAGTGCTGGGCCTTTCTAACAAGATGAGGTCAGATGTGAGTGCTGGGCGTGCCTTTCTAACAAGATGTTGTCAGATGTAGGATTTGGGCGGGCCATTCTGACTTAAGTGTCAGATCTAAGCACTGATGAAGACCTACATGAAAGGTAGGCCTACAGGATTGACTCTGTAGAACTTCCTGTGAAAATAAGAATCGAGATAGCACCATTATGAGATAGCAGATGATGATCCCGACTTGATGATGATCCAAATCAAGTGATCCAGATGTGATGATCTAGACTTGATGACGATCCAAATCAAGTGACAATCTAGTTGTGATGATGATCTAGACTCAATGATCTAGATCAAGTGATCTAGATGAGATGATCTAGACTTGATGATGATCCAAATCGAGTGATGATCCAGCAGTGATGAGCCAGTAGTCATGGTGATGCAGATCTCGTGATAAAGAGAAAGAAGATGACTTGAAGACTCAAAGACAAAGAAGACTTGAAGAAGAAGATGACTTGAAGACTCAAAGACAAAGAAGACTTGAATACTGAAGAAGATTTGAAGATGACGAGATGATCCAGTTGATGCAGAGAAGAAGACCAGTGCTGAAAATTGTGTCAAAAGAATACCTTCCTAGTTAACAGGGAGTGTTGACATATTTGTAACTTTGGAATGTATTCATATATGTATCTTATGTCTTGTAACCCAATGCTTATTCCAGCATGTATCTATTATGTAATTGAGTCATATTGTCATGCCCCGATGTTCCGATCGGGAGGATCAATAATGTAAACAAGTCATGTCAAGTCATAGTGGGTAACCCTCTGATTGTCTAAGGGTTAAAGTCCCCACAGTTCCAGGGAACTAGGGTTATTAGACTCTCCTAGTAGAGGTTGGCCCTAGTAGGATTTTAGTCATGCCGGGATTAGTATAAATAGAGAACAGGAGTATCTATTTATCACACAACTCATCCACACTCAAGTGTAGCGCATAGTTGAGGAAGGAGAAGACACTGGGGCTAGAGAAGAAGAAGATTACTGCTGTCGGGATATCACTTACTATTTTGGGATTTTCTATTTTGGTGCTGATTCTATCTCTGAAGAAGTTGCGGGGTTTTCTCCTTTATGGTTTCCCCAAGGAAAAACACTGTGTTCATTGTCTCTTGTGTTTGATTGATGTGCTTTTTATTCTCTCAGTTAAAGATCCTAATAATACTAGATTAATGCTGAAAAACTAACAAAGTGAATAAGAACATGCAGAATTTTCATTTTGAAAATGAATTGTGCAAAGTTAAAATCCCAATTCCTTTCACTGAATTGATAAAAAATCCCTGTTATAGGAATTCAGTTTTAAAAATGATGGGTTTAGCAGTCAATCAAGTACCCTCAGACAGTAAATTTACAGGAAGAGAATCCTAAATTTTTTATTGGGTCTGCTTTAGCAGAAAAAACTGAAAATGATGCAAGTTCATCTCCACCTTTTTGTATCACATTAACCTTTCATGATTAGATGATTCACAATTGTCTTCTATATTCAAGTGCATCTCATAATTTAATGCCAAAGGCAGTCATGGATAATTTGGGGTTAAGCATAACAAAACCTTATCATGACTTGTATGCTTTTGATTCTAGAGTTGTCAAGTGCTTTGGAGTAATAAAGGACATGGTGGTTAGCTTAACACAACTACCTATAAAAGTATTATTATGGATCTAGTTGTGGCAAATATCACACCTAAATTTGGAATGCTTCTTTCTCGATATTGGGCTAAGACAGTACGGGGCACTATACAGATGGACTTATCATATGCAACCCTCCCTGTTTTTGGAGGTGAGAATAGGGGGTTGTATAGAGAGTTGCAGTTTGCTTACATTGTTACTGATGACAGGAATCCTACAAATCATCGATTATGTGCTATTGAAAAGGACTTGGGTTCATATATGTTGCATTTTAGTGATGATAATATTGCTGGTATGTTACAGGTTGAAAAAGAAAAGCCATTCAAACGTACTATGGAACAAAAAGATGAACTTTGGCAGATGTATTTTGATGGATCATCATCTAAAGAAGCTACAGGAGCAGGTATTCTATTGATTTATCATGGTGGTGAATCAATAAGTTTGATGTACAAATTAGAATTTGTTACTAAAAATAATACAATAGAGTATGAGGCTTTGTTATTCGGTTTGAGAGCTACAAAAGATATGGGTATTCAACGAATTTGTGTTTATGGCGACTCCGAGTTGGTTGTTCAGCAGGTGAGGAACAACTATCAAGTAAAACAAGATTTGTTGAAAGTGTACAGGAATGAAGTCTGGGACATGATAGATAATTTTTTTGTTGCATTCAATATTTCATATATTCCTAGAGATCATAACCAGACTGCTGACTCACTTTCTCTAGCAGCTACGCATTTCAAAATTCCTAATACAACTCAGCTAAATTTTCCAATAGAAGTTAGGTAGAGACCTTCAGTGCCTGATAACATTAAGAAATGGAGGGTTTTTGAGGATGATTTAGAGATTAAAAGGTTTTTAGAGCTGACTAGTGAGTTCTCTAATTCTTTAATTGATCAAGAGCAGGATGATGGAACTGAGGATAATGAGAGTTTTGCAGAAAATGAAACTGCTAGTCATAAAATCATTGAGCTGGAAAGTAATTTTATTCCCAACGGTTTGGTACCCCTTGAGAGGATTTTTTTCAAAGGATGACACCCCATTAAAACTAGCTATGCAATCTTCAGAGGAGAATGTAATGGACTGTAACATTATCACAAAGGAGTATCCCAAGATAGTGAAGATTTCAAAGGCACATTCAGCGAAGCAAAGAGAAAGGTACATTAAACTATTGAAAGAATATGTTATATTTTTGCTTGCTCATACGAAGATCTTAAAACTTATGATACAAGTATTATTCAGCATAAAGTTCCTTTGAAGCCTAATGTAAAACCACTTAGACATAAGCTAAGGAGAATCAATCCTGCCTTATTCCCTGTCATAGAAAAGGAGGTTAAAAAATTGTTGGATGCTAAAATCATTGTTCCTCTTCGATATTCTTCATGGGTAGAAAAATTAGTTCCTATCAGAAAAAAAAAATGGAGAAATAAGGTTGTGTGTAGAATTGTGTAATTTGAATAGGTCTTATTTAAAAGATAATTACCCATTACCAAAAATTGAGAAAATCTTGCAGAAGGTGGTGGGTGCTCAAAGGATTTCAATGGTGGATGGTTTTTTTGGGTATAACCAAATTGCAATGCACCCTGTCGACAGAGAAAAAATAGCCTTCACTACCCCTTTGGGTACTTTCATGTATGATAAAATGCCCTTTGGATTAATGAATGCTGGAGCTACCTTTCAAAGAGCTATGGACATAGCCTTTGATGGAGAGGAGAAGTTTGTGGTGATCTATTTGGATGACATAACAGTTTTTTCACAGTCTTATGAAGAGAATCTAAAGCATCTAAAACAAACTTTCTTGAAATGCAAAAAATATGGACTGTCCCTTAATCCAAAAAATCACATTTTGTTGTGCAGGAGGGTAAGTTGTTAGGACATTTGGTTTCAGCTGATGGGATAAGGATAGATCCTGAAAGGCTTAAAGCAATTTTGAATATCAGTTTGCCTAGAAGCAAGAAGGATGTGCAATCTTTTATTGGTAAAATAAATTTTCTGCGTTGGTTCATACTGAATTTTGCTGAAACTATTAAACAAATAAAAGCTATGTTGAACAAAGATTAGGAAGTGAAATGGACAACGGAGGCTAGGAATTCATTCAAGAAGATAAAGCTAACTCTTACAAAATCTCCGGTGCTAGTGAGTCCTGATTTTTCAAAATAATTTCTGACTTTTTCTTTTGCATCAGAGGATACATTAGCTGTTGTTTTCTTACAGAAGAATAATGAGGGACTGAAGTAGCCAATTGCATTTTTCAGGAAGACTCTCGGGGACTCAGAGTTGAAGTACAGTACATTGGAAAAGCAAGCTTATTCACTAGTAAAAGCATTAAAATTTTTCAAAATTTATGTTTTACATTCTAAGGTAATTGCTTATGTTCCCAATGCTTCCATTAAGGATATATTAACTCATCTTGATAGTGAAGGTAAAAGGGGAAAGTGGATTGCTAAGATAATGGAATATGATGTAGACATCAATCCTACTAAACTAATGAAGGGGAAAGGTCTAGAAAAATTGTTAGCTGATTCAAATTGTCAAGCTTTAGGCCTTCATTTGATGGCAGAATATCCTATACAAGAAGAATTACAAGCTGAACAGGAGAAAGAAAAGATTATGGAGCAATATGCAGAATCTACATGGTATGCAGACATTGTACATTTCTTTTTGTATTTACAATGTCCTGAACATTTAGATAAAAAGGAAACTAGGTCACTAAAGTTAAAAGGTATTGAATATTTTATGATAGAACAACAGCTGTTTTGGAAAGATCCAATAGGTATTTTGCTCAGATGTTTAGATAAGCCAGAGATTGAGGAGGTAATCTCAGAGTCCCATGAAGGTGCTTGTGGGGGACATAAATACTGGAAGGCTACTGCGTATAAAATTCTAAGGTCTAAATATTATTGGCCTTCTATGTTCTCTGATGTATATCAGCAGGTCAGAGCTTGTGCCCCATGTCAAAAAATTTCCAGAAAACAAAAGCTAGTGTCTTTACCATTGAAGCCCATTGTAGTGAATGCACCTTTTTAGTAGCGGGGCTTAGAATTTATAGGTGATATAAATCCTTCTTCTTCATGGCGGCATAAATGGATATTGATAGCTACAGATTTTTTCACCAAATGGGTAGAGGTAATTCCCACAAGGAATGCAATAGACAAGGTGATAATTATCTTTATTCAAGAAAATATTCTTAGCAGATTTGGATGCCCCTACCCAACAGCTTTTAAAAAACCATTATTTCATCAAACAAAATTGTATTTTATTTTTGATGAAATGTTTGAATTTCATATAGCAAACTTAAAGAATTAAAAGCTACTGAAATGGTGACATTCTAGCAGCTACTGAAACATGAAATTCGATCTTTTTAAAAGAAACCTTTGCGAACTATGGATTAGTTAAACAAAATCACTACTTTGAAATTATTATTTCAAAGTGAATTTGCATTAAAAAATCAAGGGATAAGTGTTATTAATTTCTTATAAACTAATTTTTGAAATCTTATCCGAATATTTATTATTTGGTTTTTTTTATGTGATTTTGTTATCGTGAATCTTGATAAGGTTTAAGGCTGATTATTATATTTTTGGTATCTTATCAAAGTTCATTCGAGTTATATTTCTAAGGCTTATGCATAGCACAACCTTATTATTTGATCTTTATTTCTATAATGGGCCTCATATGTCATATTTATTATTGTATGTAGAGGTCGAGATCGATATTATGGGTTATGGGATGTGTATTTCGCATAGCATGTCTCTCATTCGTGAAGGTTGAAATTATTATATGGATGCATTTTATTCAAAAGGACCAAGGGCGGATGCTTGGATGTCATTAAGAGTTATATATTTTGGAATATGCATGAGCTCAAACAATATAAGCATTCTTAGTATTGGTAATATTGATGAACATTTCTA
>LPNX010624774.1:370826-383156 GCA_001517045.1 Pseudotsuga menziesii
ACATAAAATACTGAATATACTACATTTTTGGGATCATATATAAACCTCCAGCTTTATTATAGCTCATATCTACCTCTAAACCATTTTTTTTAATGCCAATTATACTTTATAGGCCTTTTTAACCATCTTCTTAATAAAAAAGAATAAAAGCAGAATGTATGGGTCGTCTCTTGATGCAAGCATATCAGTGAATTATAATACTTCTATATTAATTACAAATTCGATAGGTTTATAAAAATAAGAAAAACACAAATTGACTTAATTTTATTAAGAAAAAAAACTTTCTCCACTTTTTTATATAAATAAAAAGTTATGAAAAAATATTATAAACAAGTTGAATAAGCAACGAAGTCACTTAGTACCTGCCGCTTACGAAAATTTTGTGCACAGTCGTTGTACCTTGCAAATGAAACATGGGTTGAGTTCGAAATATCGAATGGAATATCAAATGGAGAGTGGTTGTGCACCGATTGGATGACTTGTCATATGGAGATTGAAAAGGCTGCGCAATGTATGACCAGACTTGACGTGTACCGTATGTTCGTGCACAGTCGTTGTACCTTGCAAACGAAACGTCGGCTGAGTTCACAATATGGAATGGAATATCAAATGGAGAATGGTTGTGCACTGATTGGGCGACTCGCCATATGAAGATTGGAGAGGCTGCATAGTACAGCTCGACAGGAGTATTATTGTAACGTTGCACAATACACTTGACAGCACCATTAAGCATTCACTTATAATTTACAATCATTTAATTTGTTACATTGGTTAGATGACCATAGGTTAAAATAAATTTTGATTTGTGAATTGAATTGCAGTTTAGTTTAAAATCTAGAATATGTTGTGTAAAAATACATTTAATTAACATTTTGGATATTGAGAACCATAATACGAAGGACTGTCAGAAGGAGCGGGTTTGAAATATAGAGACCAACGTCTCAACACATTTTAGCAAAGGATTGTGGGAAGAAGCAGGTTCGAATACAAAGATGACTTTGCAACACATTTTAGAACAGTTCCATAAGGTATTAGAATCTTTAAAGGCCAACGAGAAGTCAAAACGATAGTCGTTCACTCCACGGATTCTGAATCGGTTGAGGTATGGTAATTCCTTGAGTCTTTTCTGATGTACACTGGGGGTTGTGTGATTTTTTATTTTAAAATTAGGGTTGAATTTGTTATTTATTGAGCTTTGTTCACAAGTAAAACTCCCTAATCAGTTTCACTCCCAATGTAATGATTCCAGGCTGTGTTAAAGAAGTAGCTTTGGAATTACTGTACAGAGGCCTCCATCCTAGAGATATGGAGGAGATAGGATCCTTAGAGGGTAGCGTGACTCCACTTGCAATAAGTTCCAAAACTCTTCTTGGTTTTAGAGCTTATGCGTTGGCGCATCTCAGAACCGTTTTACTTTACTTTATAAAGTCCAATTATAGGTGTAAGTTAACCTCGTAGCAAATAGATCTTTCTTTTACCACAAATATGATAAAAATCTAATACAAATTTCAAGTATGAGAAAATTTTTACCATGATCCAAGATCAATACAAAGTGGAACAATACTTTTTAGGATTTTGTACAAATCTAAAGCAATCCAAATTATCAAAATTTTACATCAATAACAAATCAAACTTTATAATTTTCCATATTCAAACAAAAAAATAGTCAATAGAGCTACATTGTGAGGCAGTCCTTTTTTTTTCCATATTCAAACAAAAAAACAGTCAATAAAGCTACATTGTGAGATAGTCCTATTTTATTCTAAATGTTGTATTAGAAATAAAGTTCAAAAGAGAAATTGATTACACAGTGATTAGATTTTCAACCTTGTACGAAGACCCTAAACAAAGATATAAATGCAAATATCCAAAATTGCCATTCTAAACGTACGTACTTCATCCACATGTTGCCCCATTATTTTATTCTAAACGTACGTACTACCAGCTGGGATTATGATGGAAGTAGAGTTAGGCTTACAAATTTGGATGTTAGTTATGGAACATTGGATCTAGTATATTTATATTGGGGGGTGGTGGTTGGAGATTTAGAAATTTAAGCTATTAGGTTATTGTGGATGGACCGACCCTCCCTTCTTTCCTAGTAATCCTCAATTACCCCTTCCCAATGTGTCGGTTCTATTCTCAAGGACATAGATCATCTTGATGGGTCCATTCAAGAGCGTAGGAGTGTGTCTCTCTCTCATTGTAAGAGTCAAACCAACACATTTGTAGTATTGAAAAATAGATATACAAATGTCCCTTGAGACCATGGGAAGCACTGATTATTTCCTTAAAACACGCTATCAAATTACTATTTCCCTAAGTTACTACACATATTTGCCTTAATATGGATAAGGTTAGTATCATATATCATAAATGAAGAATGTACTGGAAATTTCACTTTTGAAAATTGACTTTGAGTTATTATTATTTGGATTTATGTAATAATAGATTATTATCTTTACCTTGGTCCTAGGAAATTTTGTTGATGTAGTTAGCTTTGAGATTTTATTGTTGAGGGACAATGGTATAATGTTGAACGAGTTTTTAATTTATCTTTGTTCAATACTAGATATATTTCTTGTGGCTTGGTTAGAAGGGTAAATGCACTATGGGATGGGATAGTGCTTGTCAACAATGGTGATTAATCATGAGACATGATAAACCTTAATTTGAATCATAAGTTACTAAGTAGTCGTTGACCTGTGAATTAATAGTTTATATGAAATCAAATTTAAACGTGAATCTCGTCCATATAATTCCAAGTAGTTACCAATTTTTATTGATGTAATCATAATTTTTTTCATATTTTTAATATTAATATCACTAAATAATATAGTATGGATATGCAAAGATGGATATTTTTATAATGCATTGATTAAACTAAAACAATTGTTTATTAAGAAGTTAGTTTTGAAATTCACGATGACCACAGCTCAGAAATATCATGCTGCGAACAGATATCGAACCGTCAGCTGTTTTGAAACCGCAAATATAGTTTTATATTTAATTCAATTAGTATAAGACAACACTTGGCTACCATGCACAGGACTATAGACTAAACCACTAGACTACGAACACAAGTGCCCTTCATGTGGCTCGGAAATGGGCGGTTTTTAACTTTAAATCTAAGCCTGGAAACGATGGTAGGCTTGATTTCCAAGACCATAAAAGTGCATTTAAATATTGATAAAGTGGTTTTAAGTTAGAAGGTTATTACTATGCGTACGTGTACGCATAATATATAAAATACATCATTGAACTTAGTGTATTCATATATAAAATACGATTAACATTAATATATATATATATAACAAAATAATATGACCTCAAACATATTTATTTTTTTTTACTAAAATATTAAATACTTTTCCTCGGGGCATTATATCTAATAATAATGGTTTTAATCACATGGGTTGGAATATCACGAAATAGTGAGATCTCATTGAGCTTTAGGCACAATATAACTCATCCTTGCTATTTTACCCAATTGGCCATTTATAAAAAGCTGTCTCCTCGTCTTCTTTAGCCGTCGGATATTGCACTGCCAAGATCAGCCTTCGAGGCGGCGAAGGTAAAATGAATAAAGATAGTAGCCAGGTTTTAAGAAACGGGACCCTTTTTTTAGGGATTTAGCATGTGTTTAATGTAATGATTATTTATTTATTTGTTAATTTGTTTTCGTTTATTTTAAATTTCACCCATTGTAAAAGAAAACCTAGGGAAGCTGTTATGACCTTGAATTTCGTGTTATGTTCTACTTGACACTAGATACTTGAAGTTTAAATCGCCAAAATGTGAAAAAGAAAATTAAATTCTAATCCATATGGTTCTCACGTTGGTGGCTTTACCAATTTACCATGACACCCTTCCACGCAAGCCACGAGGAGGAGGAGGAGCCCATGATGAGCTGTGATGCCACTACCACTCAACCTGTGTGTACAGCTTGTAGGCATGTCCGCGAAGTGTCCCTTCCTACGAATTGTGAAAGTGGTGTTAGCATTAGCTGCCAATTGCAGCTACTTCTTGGCCCGCAATCTCTTGCCACCTCTTATTCCTATGCTGTCTACAGCTCTTGAAAATTACTGTACGATTGCTGCAGGTATAATAACTTGATTTAAAAATAAAAATAAAAACACTTGCTTGAAGCTTAAATCTCGTGGCCGTTCTTGCAAATTATGCCAAGTTTTTGAAATTACGGGTGGGCGAAACTTAATTTTGAATGCTTTCAAGCATCCAGATTGTTCTTGATTCCTCCGATCAAGAACATCATCTAGGACATGAAGGGTGGTATCGGGAGCATTTCCAAGAGGAGCTTCGATGTGAAGCTCACCTACAATCGCAGATCGCGGTCGCACTCGCATGGCGCCGCGGCCGCTTCTGGCGATGAGAATCACTGCAAAACAGCAACGAAGACTTTGCAGGAGAGCTGCTGGGCGAATTTGCCCCATGAGTTGCTCAGAGATATTATCGAGAGAATTGAGAGCAGCGAGATCACCTGGCCTGCGCGGACGAATGTTATGGCTTGTGCTGGCGTGTGCAGAACTTGGAGGGAAATTATCAAGGAGACTGTGAAAATGCTGTAGCTGTCTGCATTGCTCACATTTCCCGTGTCCTTGAAGCAGGCAAGATATTTTCATTTTCTTGATTTTTTTTCTCCTGCTCTTCTCTATGTTGTGCAAATAAAATTTCGCTCCCGGGCTGTGTTCACATAATAAAACACTTTCTGATTGATGTTGAATTTTTTGTTTTTTTCCAACATTGGGCTTGAAAGCTGCCTTTGTTTTTGCTGTAATTTATTATAAATCTGGTGATATCTGAAAGCAGCGGTTTTTGTACTTTGACATTAAATTTTTCGTCACTGGTTGGAGAATGACGAATGCCAGACCATAAGTTCTCCAACATTCGCTGGAAAACTGTACCTGTAGTAAAATAGTGACAAGGAGGAGGTGGATTAATTGACCCGTCGCTACTGCATGACACTAATCCTTAGTACTTGCCGATGTCAAGGTCCTAAATAAATATTTTGAATAACTTACGACAATTATATATACACTATCAAATAATATGAAAGGGAAACCTTCAAATTTTATTCTGAATGATGTTACCAGAAGTTTGGGTTTCATGATCCTGTGTAGACAACGAAATTGAAGTATTTAATGGAATGTTTTTCATTTCCTGTTCTTGATCTCTTTCTAACTCGTCTTCAACAACTACTACCTGCGGACTTCCAATGGCTGACAAGAAACATATCCAGACTCTATGATCAGTTGATGTTCAATTGGGAAACTTGAAAGCATATGAAAGGTTTTAAAATTGAAAGACTTCAATTGGGAAACACATTCAGACTATATGATCAGTTGATGTTCAATTGGGAAACTTGACAGCTTACGAAAGGTTTTAAAATTGAAAGACTTCAATTGGGAAACTTGAAAGGATACGAAAAGTTTTAAAATGGAAAGACTTTTATGGCGAGTTTATTCTACTGTTAGAAATTCTACATACTGTCAGGAAACGGTTTGTATGGATTGTTTGATGGTATTTTTGAAAGTGAATAATGGACCGCGCTAACTTAAAACTTGTATTACGACTGAACTAGAAGTTGATTATTACGTACGGTTCAGATAATGCAATGAAAGCATGAAGAAGATATTAAACATAACAGTGAACCCCATGAGCGCTGCAACACCGATCCAATACCAGTGGCCATTGGTAAAAAGTCCACGAGATTGCAATAATTTCACTCCAATATTGTTGTTTGGCTGCATCGGAACATAGCACAAATAAAATTTTTATCAGGAAAAGTGATAACTTTTTATGATGTCATTGTTACCAGGTGTCGACTCAAATCCAGATAACAAACTTCAAGGATGACATCATCCCTCCTTAACCAATAGCAACACAAATAAATACAATTTTAATAAATTTAAAAATTTCTATTTTTCATACTCCAAAGTTTAACTTTGTAATAGAGATTTTAATCTTTTTCATATGGACCAACTAATACAAAGTCAATGCATCTTGACTTGTGATCGATTACAATATACACTGCCTGCGGCAGGTATAAAAATAAGTTAAAATAAAATTAAATATAAGATTTAAAATAATATTAAATATAAGACTAATACTTACAAAGTGGATTTCATGAGCGAGTATAGTGTAAATATATTAATAGTGGAAAGAAGATTAAAAAATATTTCTTTGTATAAAAGTAGGTAGAGACTGGATTCAAAACCATACAAAAATATATCATAGAAGAAATGAAAAAAAAATGGCAGCTAATAGAATTGAAATGGAATCCAAAAGGTCATATGGAAAAATTGTAAGAAAGCGAAGCAATGAATATCTCCAAATAAAAACATAGTAAAAAGGAATCAAGATGGTGAAGCATCACTACGAGGACACTACCAAGAGTCAAATCAGACTCAATGATGTAGAGAAATGGGAGACTAGACATGGTTTCTCCAAACATCAAAACCATATGTTTAGTGATCTATTAATACCAACAAATGTTACATATTAATACAAATAAAGCGTACTACTCGCTATCGTAAATATGTGTTATGCAAGTTTCCCAAGATTCATAGTGAAACCAGAATATTTGATTTTCACATCGAAAGCATAAAATTTGTCATAAGTACTTGATAAGGGTATATGTACTAATGCACTCTGAGGCTTTCCTTAAATTTGCATGTAGTGCTTATTTCTCCAAGCTTCACTCGATTGTAATTTTGTTTTTTTGAGTTGATCTAGATAGCTGTAGGTCAATATGATTATTAAGTTCTTTGAGGTTTGTTACATTGATCATTATTTTAACGATAAAGAATATAAATTTTCAAAAAATTACATGATCACAAATACAATTACAAAATTCATCATCTTTTTATTGGATAACCCTTATGGGGAAGAATCTCCATACTATTTAAGTCTAGACGGCTTTGATTACCTATCAACAAGCTTCCTTGCATGGGTTTCTGAGTACACAAGGTTGCAATACACTCCGAGAATGCAGTCAAAATCCCCTTTCTTGATATTTGTCATTTGTTCTCTCTTTCTCTGCAAACATAGTTACCAAGCTGAGCTTGAATTTGAAATCCAATTCGATATTATACTGAAAAAAATTATGTTCAAATTTTTTAATGCAAACATAGTTACCAAGCTATGTTCGAAATGGAAATCCAATTTGATATTATATTGAAAAAGTTTATGTTAGAAAAAAATTGGATAATATATCTAAAAATTCAACATTCCACACTGTTTATAAATAACGTAACTTCTAGAATTTTTAATAAAATTGGATAATATATCTAAAAATTCAACATTCCACAGTGTTTATAAAAAACCAGTTAGAAGTGTAAAGAACAATATAGATGAAAGCAAGTCTTGATTTACCATGACTATTAAATAGATATACATCTTACCACTGAATTAATCTCTTCAAATTCCTATTTTTTCGTTTTGTCAAATCTGCTCTCTTCAAATTCCTATTTATTTATTCATTTATGTCAAATCTTCTCTTTGCAAATTTCCCATATCCCGTTCCAATCAAACTAGAAATTGAAAGGAGAGCTTTCACATGTCACTAAAAAGTTACATTGTCTATGTCTACTGTTGAACTAAATTCATTATGAAGGTCAGAACCGCAACAACTGTAAAATCTATGCCATAAATTCTGACTTTAGATTTCATCATATGTGTCTGTGTTTGCTGGAAACAAAGGAGAAGGATGGAATTTGAATCATTAAAAAAATTACTTAATTTATCACCGCTGGATACCAACAGAAACATTCAACAATGAATCGAATTTGAATAGTTGACTAGGATGAATCGACGAATTTTAGTCTTTGGCTGATTCGACCGAATTTGGTAACTAAGTCTGTAAATTCCTGTTAATACCATCACATTCCTCTTCGAATACTAGATGTTAAGGTAGTTGAATGGATTCAATTCTTCAACGATCAATCTATTCATCGTTGGTGAAAGTGTTGTTGGTTCGGAGTTCATTTGCTGGTAGTTAATTGATGAATCGATCTCACATAGCAACTCAATGACTTGCCGTCTCCCTAGATCTTTTCTGATCAAAGTTTTCTAGAGGTCAAGCCTGTAGAAAAAAACCTGTCACGTTTCCTTAGCGAATCTTCCCTTCTATGTTGGAAATAATTAATTACTGGCTAATCCATAATCAAATCCGCCGACTCTGTAGCAGGTCAGAAAATGTCATAGAGTCTAACAAAATAAAGAGTTCAGATCTCTCGTATATAAGATAGTAGAATTTTGTTGTTGAAGCTAAGTTTCTAGGTAGAGAGTAATTACAGTCTTTTAATGTTAAGTCACTTAGTTGGCAGAAATTTTATATATGAATAAGGAGATTGTAAATATGATATAACAGACAAGCAGAATAGAATAGAGAAGAGAAGTGTAGAGGAGAAGAAGAAAAGCTCAGTGAATATTTTGAAGCTCAAGCTTCTATGTTTTTACCAAGTTTGTATTTAGGGGTGTAACTTTTGTTATGTCGTTACATGAAATATAAATCTTTAAGTTTATGGTTAAATGCAAGTTCTAGTTAGCACCATATCTTCTCCATATTTACCTGAGTGAATGTTGTTTACATTTACTTTGAGTGAAAGACAAATGGAATCCATAAATATTTCACTATGTAAAAGTTCCTAGTTTTACACGAAGAGGTTCGACACAAATCTTGTTTATTATTTTCTGATATGATATTGTGAGTGAGTCGCAATATAGTTGTGTCGTAGTTAATCCTAGGTTACTGCACTGAAACATTTTTTCATATTCCTAAGTATTTAGATTAGGAAATACAAAGTTGTTTTGTTGAAGTGAAAACTTCGTCGCACATGAGTTGGTCGCAACCAAATTCATGTCGCAGTAAAAGCCGGTAGAAGCCTAAGTAAAAGTGTGTCGAGGTGAAAAGTCTACGCACTTACTCCGTCGCAGTAACTCTGTCACAACTCAATAACTCTGCGGAATAATTAAGGTGAAAAGTCTACGCACTTACTCCGTCGCAGTAACTCTGTCGCAACTCAATAACTCTGCACAGTAATTATGTTGCGCAGTAATTTCTTCGTGTAGTAAATTCTGTCGCAAGAAAATTGGGTCGCAAGTTTTGGAAAAAGCAAAGAGGGGAAAAGAAAAGGTTGTGCTACCCGGTAACTCAAGTTAATTGCCGCGACCGCCATTTTTCCCGAGATTTGGTATCAGAGCTAGTTTAGGAAATAAATCTTGTCTTGAAAAGGAAAAATTAATTCTCTAAGGAAAGTTAAAAAAATTAAAAATGGCTTCTACTTCCAGTTCAAATATGTCGAGTTTATAAACTCCAATTTTTACAAGAAATAATTATGAATATTGGTCTCTAACAATGAAGGCTTTGTTTAGAGGTCAAGCTGTTTGGGATATGTTGGTTGCTTTCTAGGCAGACCCGGGTTTACTTGTAAATGTACCAACAAAACCCCTAGCTCACCAGCCCTTTCGGCGACAGACCGCAGAACGGCTTGAAGTCTCACCCGAAGTGATCTTGGATGGGTTCGCTGAAGACTCAAGTGTCCTCAACCAGGTTCTGTAGCATCCTGGTGGTTCTTATCTCTTCTTAGCCACTGGGATCTCTCTACGCAGCTATTTCTCCCTCACTCACTGGCTCTAATAGGGAACTGGTTCTTAGCGCACCGCAACTTCAAGGACGATGCGCAATCTTTCTTTTCTGCTCAACCCTTAACCTACGATATCTCACACCGCAACTCCCCCGACGGTGCGATATCACCTTTCTGTACTTGTGATATCTCCTATAGTCAGGCTTAATAAGAATCTCGAGGTCTAAAGGCGTTCTCCCTTAGGTATACTAGCTGAGTTAAACATCCTCACTTAGAATTCTATAGTCTAATATGCTTAACATCGCCTATGCGCAATCCTGCTGAACTTGTACACATAAGTCACTTAACACTGTAACTATTACTGTCATGAATCAAGTACTGATAAAATCTTACACATAATACTTGATTCGTTCAACTTGCATGTAAACCTCTATGCTACTTGTAACTAAAAGACATCATACATACATTAACTGTAAGCAAAGTTCATGTAATGAATGACAAATAGCAATAAGTAAACACAATCACATGAATCAATCACATGACACACTGATTTTACGTGGTTCACTTCCAGGGTAGAAGCTATGTCCATGGGAACTGGTTTATATATTATAACTTAGAAGAGTAAACACAGTTCCGCTGCAACCTCATATGCGCTGAGATCTTCTGGGTAACTCCGCGCACACCGCCAGGAGCCCTTCTCTCCTAGATCTCTTCTCTCTTCTTATATTTCCTTCTTACAATATACTCTTCCTGTTAGAATAATCAAATCCATATTATTACCCACTTAGACATTAATTCATTTATTTTTGTCTTATTTGCCTAGTCCATGAGTCCCACCATGTGCAAGTTGCTAATTGCCTATCCATAGAGGTAAAACTTGCCATCTTTGACTCATATAGCGCTTGGGAAAGCCTTAGGAATCAAATCTACTTTATTCCTGGCCTCCTAGGTGCCCTTCTGCTTTTTCTGCTTTATTGACTGCTTTTTCAGTGTTTTAAGGCACATAGGAAAGCAAGACTAGGTGAGGTGAACTTGTTTTCTTGCCCTTTCATCCTCCACTCTTTCCTCCATGAAAAAGCATGCATGAGCTTCCATTCCACCACTCATTAGCTTTCCCATGTGCCCTTGCCAATTCGTGAGCCTCATGACAGATTTGGGATTATCATTTTACACCTATGGGGGATTTGCCTATTTTGGGTAAGCCTGCTTTATGCTAGTTTTGGATGCCTCCTTATGCATTCGACCTATTGATGTATTCTATATATTTAGAAGCCTATGTTATTACAGGGTTGGCTATTGTACACTGATTTAATATAATTTTGTGTTATAGCTCCATATTCAGTCTCCATTGTTGACAATTTTGCATGATCAATTGTAATTTGTTGTGAGTGAAATTAATCTATTGCTGGTCAGAATTTCTACATGGTATCAAAGCCATTGTAGTTTGTTACTCTACTTCAAAAATTGTTTTGCAGGTTCGACATCAAGACTGGGAGCCTTCTACTGACAGCCGGGACAAATTTTCTAAAGCTATGGATTCACAGAAAACTATCTTGACTCCCTTCAACTTTTTTGAATGGAAAGCAGAGATGGAGATCTTGTTGAGAGTGAAAGGCCTCTACAGGGTGACTATGGCAACAAAAGTAGAGCCCAATGCAGCTGCAGAGAAGATCAAATGGCACAATCGGAGAGATGAGGCTTATGGCCTCCTATGTCTCAGTATTTCCCGAGACCTCCTTTTCCATCTCGATGGATTAACTTCACCGAATCAAGTATGGGATAAGCTTTCTGATATTTTTGGAAAGACAGATGAGATGAGGGGACATCAGATCGAAAATGAGCTGATTTCTCTGAGTCCCAGTAGCTTTGAATCCCTGCAGCTATATTTCTCCAAGTTCAAAGCATTAGTTTTACAGCTGAAGTAGTGTGGTATCGAAAAGAAAGATGATCAGCTCGTATTGGCCATCCTCTCGAAGCTAGGACCTGACTACTTAGTCTTTGTTTCGACCTTCTATGCCACAAAACTCACAGCTTGAACCTGGAAGATGCCTAGCCTTGCAGATTTCATGGAATCTCTCACACAAGAACAAGACAAGCTGGTGATGATGGGCACCATCAAACCTTCCAAAGACCAAGCTCTGGTTGTTGGAGATTCGAGGGTGGATTCAAAAATAAAAAAGAAAGCTAAAAATCCACCTGGGCAAAGAAGAGACAAGAAGCAGTCTCCGGAGGATCAACAAGGTCCCAAGAAAAATACCCAGAAGAAGAAAAACAAAGGTGAAATGAACAAGTGCTCATACTGTTCGAAGGGAAATCACACCGAAAGCTCTTGTATGAAAAATCAGATTGATATGCTGACCAATCTCCTAAAGAAGAATGGCATCTCCCTTCCAGAAAGCTCGAAGAAGAGAGAAGGAGGATCAAGTTCCGATGACAGAGAGAGAGTTCATGCTCTAGTTGCTGGCACATGAAGCTCACCTAGTTTTATCATAGATTATGGAGCTTCAAGACACATGGTTTCGACTAAGGAGGCCTTCTCCTCACTGGATATGTCGAAAGGACCGTCTATTGTACTGGGAGATGACTCTCTCACTGAAAGCAAAGGGAAAGGAAGGATAGAACTTGGTCATGGTAACTTCAACAATGTGCTGTATGTCCCTGGTCTCGCCTCCAACCTTCTATCAGTGTACCAGATGACCCACACTGGGTCTCCTAAGAAAGTCAT
>LPNX010624774.1:386200-450514 GCA_001517045.1 Pseudotsuga menziesii
CCTCTCTCACTCTCTCTCTCAATCCCTGTGGATTGTTACATTCATGCTGCCTACTGTTTATAGTAAGGTAACTATAGATTGAATACAGAACAAGAGCTTTATTGACTATGAACTAATAGACTAATTGACTATCTGAATGTCTAGCTAGCTAGTTATCTGAATAGCTCAATGTCTGAATAGCTAACCTCTTACAATACAAAATACATGATTTTATAGGCGTCCCAAAGGTCTCTCCATTACAAAACTGTGGGCCTTTCCTAACAGTAACCCAAAATAAACCCTAACTGTGACAGTCGACCTATCTGTACTTTGAACTGCCGCTTTCTATCACACCACAGCTCTATGTAGTCTTCCACACTTCCCAGTGTTGATTATGGGTACAGGCGCTGCTTCCTCGGTCGCTCCCCTTCTATCCTTTGTCTTCAATACCTCGCCCTGTTGCTCCCTTTTCCATTTATGAGGGTAGTTGAGCCCTCTTGTCTTGGCCGCTGCCTTAAGTGCAGTGGTTGAGCTCTCTCTTCTCGGCCACTACCTTTAGTACAGTGGGTGAGATCTCTCTTCTCGGACACTGCCTTTAGTGCAGTGGGTGAGATCTCTCTTCTCGACCGCTCAGGTGCTGTTCTCTTTGACTTTCTTGTCCCGATATAGAAACTTTTCCTATAGCTGTGGGGCCCTACTCCAACAGTCCCCTAACACTTAATTGTGGCTCACCCCTGAGCCACTAACAACTAGTTTCTCTTGCTATAGCTTCTCCTTGGCTTCCTGTGAAGTCTTTGTAAGTTTCTCCTGAAGTCGTACGACTTCTTTCTCCATAGCTTCGACACACTCTTGTGTTGTTTCAAGCATAACTCGACTAATGCTGGAGTATTCTGTAACTTAGTTCATATGTCTCTCTTATCTTTCCTTCCCTCATTGTCATGCTCTCTCTTTTGTCTCTTGCGAGACCTGATATACTGCAAAGTTGTATATAGGTCGTTTCATGGATGAGCAGCTCTTTGAAGGATCTTAAGCTTTTGAGAAGCCTTCCACAGATATCCTTTCCTCTTTATTTGGGTTAGCACTTTTATCACAAAGGAAATAGAAATATGTATCTTCCATCCTTCTCAAACATTTCATTCAGTCTGGATCCTTCCATACAAAAACTATACAGGCTATGAATTCCATTCCGAGAACAAGCCTTTGTCTGCATGCTGAATTTCTGCTTCGTTCCTTTCCTTTTTCCTTTTGTTTTTAGGTATCTTGGGTGCCTGTTTCTTGGTCCTTTTTTCTTTCCCTGAGATATTATGGGAAACTCCACGTGCTCAGCCATCCGAGTTGTCCTTCTCTTTCTTTTTCTCACTTTTACTTTCCTCCTTTTCCTTTTTCTCTGTTCTAAGCTGGACTCTTCTACTATCTAAGCTTGAATCCTCATCCTTGGCATCTATCTGACCTGTGATGTACCTAATTTCACACTCTTGGGTGACATCGTCATAGCAGACGCAAGGCCACCACGCTGGAATCGTCTCACAATGTCTTCTAAAGGTTCCTCCTCGGACAGAACCCACTCGGTGCAATACTTTGGATGGGCAATGGCTGCGAAATTGGGGAAAACTAGCACTCTGTAACTGGAATATCCTTGCATAGGAAAACTCATCAAATTGCTCTACAGCTCTCAGAAATCGCAAAATTAACCCTTCTGTGTGAATGGTCTATGTATTTATAACGAAGGCGATAATCTCTGAAGCAATGGTCATCTCGGCTAGACCCGTCGGCAGTATTAATTGCATGGACAAGATGACACCCGTCGTTTCGATCCTCCTTAATTGCTGAAATATGATCAAATTTCTCGAAAGCTGTGTGCAGGCGCCGAAAATATCAACCAAGATTTACCAAATCTGGGAAAAATCACTGTACTATTTCCGAATCTAGGATAACGTATACCGATCATATTTTCATTAACTTCTTGTCAGAAGGTGAAGTGACTGGCCCTCTGTCTCTTTTCAAAATTTTCTACGTGGCACGGGGAACATTGCATTGCTGCGATAGAACACCGCAATGTTCTGAACTAAAGTGTTTCACACAATTTTATTTATTTATTTATTTTATTTTTCCCAAGTGTTCTATGACTTGCGCAACAAAAAAACTTTCCTCATGTGATTCGTTATACTTAGAATGCTTTTTACCTACTGGTGTAGACTAACTATCGGTGTGATGCCTCCTTTCAACTACACTGGACATCTCTACATTCCTAACTGTCTGAGTTAGGGCTGAGAGTTGGAGTGGCTATCACTATAAAGCTTAAGCCTAATACCATTAATCAAGGTAGGAACAAGCTCCCCGTTCAGTTTGCTGACCTGAACGACACCTCCTTCTGTAACTTGTTGAATCTGATATGGCCCTAACCAATGCGTCTTGAATTTTCTTGGAAACTTAATAAATTTAATGTCATAGAGGAGAACTAGGTCTCCTGTCTGAAAAGTATTACTCTTAATGTGCCTGTCATGCCAAGCTTTTTCTCGTGCCTTCTGCACTTTCTGATGGAATCCTGCGATGAATCTGTCTTCCTCTAAGGCAAGCAGCTGCGCTAGTCTTTCATTCATCGTGTCTGTATCAGCCATCCCGGTAATTTGAGAAACTCTTACACTGGGAATAATATATTCCATAGGCATAACAGCCTCTTATCCATACACCAAGCTTAAAGGTGTGTGTCCTGTAATTTTCTTACATGTAGTCCTATAAGCCCATAATACAGCATTAACCCTGAGGTCCCAATCATTTCTCTGGTTGTTACATATCTTAGTAAGAGAATTTTCTAGAATCTTGTTAAAGGCCTCCACCGTACCATTAGCTTGTGGGTGGTAGGGAATGATCTTATGGTGCTATATCTGGAATTCCTCCGTCAAGGTCTCAATAGTGCGATTCAGAAAGTGTGTGCCTTGATCGCTCATCAAAATTACTGGGCATCCATATCTGCTAAGGATGTTTTCAAAAATGAACTGTGCGGCTGTAGCAGCATCACAATTCCTTACTGCTTTGGCCTCTGCCCATCTGGTGAGGTATTATGTTCCTGTGATGATGTATCTCACAGCAGTTCATTTTCCTGGTGGGTTGATAGGACCCACAAAATCTATAGCCCACTTGTTAAATGATCGCAGCGTGATCTGTGGTCGTAGCGGCATCTCATCTCTTCGTGAAGGTTTTCCTACCCTCTGGCAGATATCGCAGCATCTGCAAAATTCCTTTGTATCCTTATGCAAAGTAGGCCACCATAATCCTGCAGTTAGAATTTTTTGTGCAGTCGACTTTCCTGCGAAATGACCTCCTGCGGTACCTGAATGTGCTTCTCTGATAATGTCCTCTTTCTTGTGCGGCATAACGCATCTGTGCAGGACTTAATCTGGACCTAACTTGTATAATTGTCCTGCGATCAAAGTGAAGTCTGCTGCTTTAACAACTAACTACTTCTTTTGCTGCTTATTAAACTCAACAGGTGCCCACCCTGTAGTGAGAAAGTGAATAATATTTGCATAATATTCATCGGCAATCTGGATAGAAAACAATTGTGCATCTGGCAAATTATCTTTTAAGTTACTTGGTTATTCTCCTAAATCTATCCGCGACAGATGATCAGGTCCGGCATTCAATCTTCCTGGTTTTACAATAATTTCGAAATCATACTCCTGAAATAGAACTAGCCATCTGCAAATTCTTCCTCCTAATACTGGCTTATTGACCAAGTACTTTAGAGTGAAATGGTCAGTGAACATCTTGAATGGGGCACCCAACAGGCATTTCCTAAACTTCTGTAAAGCATACACCATGGCTAATCCTTCTCTTTCTGTCACTACTACATGTCGACCAATAATCCGACGGCCGTATTGTCGGATTTTCGACACTTCCCTGTCGCATGTACGACAGTATGATTTTTTTTTAAGCGTCGGTAGCTTGTCGTCGGTTATCCAACACCTATTTAATCCATCGTTTAAGTGACACCGTAGTTAATGTCGGTTAAATATAAGTCGTCGGTTAAGCGACATAAGAAACCGTCGGTTAAGCGACGAATATAAAGATTAAACGTCGGTTAAGCGACATGAATAACCGTCGGTTAATCGACGAATATAAAGATTACGCGTCGGTTAAGCGACATAAGAAACCGTTGGTTAACCGACAGGTATAAACATTAAGCGTCGCTTATCCAACATGTAGAATCATCGCTTAAGTGACGGTAGTGAAGTTTTTTTTATTATTAAATACTGCATAAGAGCTCACGATGTTACACAGTGTCAAAATACCGATCACATAGGACTTGAAAAAATTTTGTTGGCATTATCCAAACCAATAAGCACGCTGAGATAATCAGCTAAATAATGTTAAAGAGTAGCTTATTTTCCACATGCAAAGTTCTATTTAGTGTGGACTCGTCTGTAAAAAAGCAGGTAAGCTTTATCTGTCTTTGTATTTTCTTCATTAATGGAAGAAACATTGTCGTCATTAAAATTGTACCACCCATGTCGATGCTGCACAGAAAACAAGAGAGATGGAATCAAAACCAATGCAAACAAGTTTCCACAGCATGTTTATCCAGTGATCATCAACAAATCCTTACCTTCACGTAGGATGTATAATGTCCTCCGTTCAAAGTACCATTGTGGTTGGTTATAGCAAAAAGCTTATAAATATGACCTTTAGTGTCATTCTTGTTTCTGAAAATACCAAAACTACAGAATGTAAACAACAATAATTAAGAATCGAAACTCAAGTCCCAACAATACAAAATAATATAATTAACAGCATACATCACACATTATATAATATATTTTATCAAGTTGCAATTGACAAAGTTTATAAGTCAACTACAAATTTACAAAATCCAAATAGGCTGGAATCTAATAGATAACAGACTAGTAATCTAAATCAGAACCCTGATCCACATAGTCTTCTAACTTATCCATTCCTTTTTTCTATTCTTCTCTTTTTAAGATATACTTTCTATTAAAGGTGTTGTGGTTTCTCTCACAGCAAGAAATGGCCAAGAGACAGACGCAATAGTCACTGTTTTTGTTCTCTAGAAATGGCCCTAAAATAGCTTAAGAAACAAGGTTTTGTTCTGGATGCCATTTCCATCCACCGTCATTTCTTGGACAGCACTAGGTCATATCATTTATGGTTCTAGTCCACAATTTTATTTTTCAAAAAAAAAATCTCATAACTATTACAAATTTTCATTAATGTAAGAAGACAAACCAGCATAAACAATCCACGACATAAGCAAGAAATATATAATACTAGATTAAAGGCATATGCTTAAGTCATATCAATAATAATCAACACTTTAAGGCTTGGGGCATGCATTTTTAAATATTTCAGCTGTAAAGAAAATATGAGAACATGCAATGAACTTTACAAGCAAAAATGAAATAAATATAGAAAGAAAACATAGAGGTATAAATGGATGGCCAAAAGCAGTCAATGGGACTCAAAAAGTGTATACTAGAGAATAGATAATGCACATCCAGATTAGATGATAGCTAGCAAAACAAAAACATGAAATCTAGAAGTGCAGAAATATCTTGGCCAAAGTGGGCCCACAAGAGTAACAATGGTGACCCCAAAACATTTGAAGTACCTTATTCATGGCTGACACGGGTAACCAACCTCCATGATGTCGTTGGGAAAGATCCAGAAGAGTAATAACTGTAGACTTCTTGTAATTTGATGGATAGTGAGTTATAATTTCTTTCACCTAAAGCCATTGCAAGGAAAGGAGTCAAACAAAAGTCTCAGACTGACATCTACACATCATATGTGTTAACAAACTAAGAAAACATTTAACTTTAAACTCTTTATTAAATATTATAGACACTGTTCAATGCCAACAATACACATAATTATGTGCATCATATCTATGAATGCCAATAATAAACTTCAAACTATGCTTTTAAAAGAACACATGGAAATGCAGCATAACTATCTAGGCTTGATTGTAAAAGATCCTCAAACTCAGACACACTTTTGTGGCTACAAGATTGATTGCCATGTCTGGTATAAATACATAAGTTGGCAAAAACTTCAGCACTATAATATCTCTAAATTTTTAGATTCAAGATATACTGCTATAAACATTCAATATCACAAAGAAATCCAGATCTATTTTCAAAATGTAACCAGACATAGATGGAAAGCACCTGGAACCTCAATTTTAAATAACAGTTTCTGAAACCTAGTATATAAAAGTAAGGATGCATAGGAAACAAAGTTCTCCAGCTGCAATGAAAATACCAGCAAGTTCATTCAGACCATGTGTTAGAGCATTTCGTATTTAAAATATCATATATAGTCTATCCCCCATCCACTCTACTCTATTCAATCATGCTAAATTCAGGAGGTCCACTTGGGATAATGATAGATTATAGTAAAATAAGAAGCTGTCATTGCTGCCAAACTACAGTTACTGTTACTAAATTAACTATAATTCCCATAGGCACATGGCAATTAGGAAGTTGTTGAATATGGGAAGAAATTTAATTTAGGTGTAAATCAATGGCTTAGTGAAACATGATCTCTAACTATTTGAGATGAAATCAATTCATTACTTGCATGGATTTTATCAATAAATCCAATTGAGTTTATGTTTGATGAATTTACAGGTGCGAGAGCATTTATAAGGTTAGTAAAATCCAATTAATATGAGTAAATCTATAAATATACCAAGAAAGTGACAGTATATGGCAGCAATACTATCGCAAATCCACATTTCATTATCTGAGTAAAACTGGACCTGTACTTCCCCATCCACAATCTCAGCTCTAAAAACCACATCTGCTACAAAAAGTGAAGCTCAAATAGTTTGCATCAAAGATCTCACACTGAGGAAATAAAAAATATCAAAAGAGTGTAGAGTGAAAGTCAAGGTATCAGAAAATCTGATAGACAAGGAGATCCCAAATAGTCCAATTTACCGTGTAACAAACAAAAACTGAGACAAGCATCAGCCTCATCAAAGAAGAGGCTCAAGCCAAACAACAAAAGTTCCACCATAAAATTACTGAGTATATAGAATAGAAGCCCAGTATATCAATATTGAGGTTAAACCAATTTATATAGTCATTTTATCAGTTCATTGAAAATCAAATAATTTCGTTTCATTCCATTTGGTATGTTTCTTACAGGTTATTACTTAATTCAAGGCTACTTCAGTGTATCAAAGATGCAAAAAGCCAATAGAAAAAAATTAAAATAGATTAAAGCCTTCAGTCAACCTTTTCTTAACTTCAAGGAGCAAAGTTAAGTATATTTGTTACTGCTGTTGTAGAGCACATTATAGGTCCTTTAATCTGGCACTAAAGTTTATCAAACTTTAAATTTCCTGAATTCTCTGAATTCCATGATTGTTATGCTTTATGAATAAATTTGTCTCAGAAGTTGGGTATTTTTAAAGGCATTTTGAGAAACCTTCCAAATTCTCAGACTCAATTATATTAAACAAGAACAGGAGTTTGAATTAAAACCTATTTTAGGATAATTTTAAATTGACATGCATTGTAATCTTCTATAGGACCTTTAAGAATGTACCCATAAATATGTCTAGCAGTTTATATCATAAAAAAAACCAGCCAACATATTAATATGCATAACCGTCCAGTTTTATTGCTAGACTGAGCAACAATCTGACAAATTCCAACAAAAACAGCTTCCAAACAGAGAGGGAATTATGCCCACACTTATGCTATACATCTCCAATTGCAGTAAAAAGGACCAATCTGCTAAAAAGGAAGGCAAATATTTGAGAGGGGCCAGCAAAGCCAAATATTGAACTAGATTATAACTACTTCCAAACTTTTATTTCTTGTCAAAGTATAGTGCACAATGAGATATATCTGCCTCCCAAATGTTGGAGAGAATCTGTCATACAGTGAACACTGAAGAATAATGCCTTCTATGATATCAGTTTGGGTACCATCAAACACAACTGTGAGCATGGCTTAAGCGACGGCATTGTATTTTTTTTTTTTAAATAATCCCTGATAAATGGATTTTGGCTAGAAAAAATACAAACTGTAGGCTCAACTACTGAGATTGGGAAATGACTAATTTTCCTTCCAATAATATTTGTTGACCATCTTAACGATTTATCTATCATTGATAGCACAGTGGTTGAGTGCTTTGAGCTTCATGCAGGGGGTTTCAGGGTCAATCCCCCAGTTGACTGCCTCTGTTGCATGCCCCATTTGATGTTCCTACTGGAGCAGGAATAATAATTAGTACTGACAGGTTTACATTGCGTACCATTCACAAAATGTGCTCAAGTGCCCAGAGGTTTCCCAACAAGTTTTTCCTTGGAATTTTTTATTATTATCTATCATTGGTGACATTAAACAAGACTATTATATCAAAAACTGTAATCTAACCTCATGTGACTAGTAGATTCATGGTTTTATTTTATTCTAACTACATTTTGGGTGTTTTGTGTGAATATAGCTTTTATTCTGATATCACCTATTCTACGAGGACTAGAAGTGTATGTTAATTTTAGTGCAAGCTTCCAATGGATAATAAAGGGCATTATAAATTAAATTTCTTTTGACAAGATCCTTGCCAATATGAAGACTAATTAAATTTTGTAATTGATTGCAAAATGGACTTTCCACAAAGTATACAACATTAGATTAATCAGTAAGGTATTTTTCCTTTAAGCACACCGAAATGACCCCATCATATAATTAAAAGGGATCTTTATATAGTTTCAACCTTAGCGCAAGAGATGTATGCCCTACCATCCATCTCAGATTGCAGATTATGAGGCCTGAGAGTCTGCAACATCAAATAAATTGTAAATTATTAGGCCAACTATGCATCTCATGTTTCCAACTGATTTCGATACTAAAAGACACAAGAAAATACTATCCCTCTGTTTTTCCAAGTTTCCAACTCAATTCCAGGAAATGAAGGCATCACATTCAAATGTATAATGTATACAAAGTTACAAACTGTAATCCTTGAAACAAAGAGAGCAGATTGGAGGATATTTTAAATTTGTAGTCTTGTAGAAACTATCCCAAGACACCAAACGGTATATCTGACTATCTAATATTATCGTGTTTATGATTCACACCCACACGTGACACAACACAAAGAAACATCAACAAATCTTCCTTGTTTTCACAGTGGCTACATAACAAAATTGACCAAAATTGCATTATCTGTTTGATGATATATATGGATGCCTGCAAACAAAGAATAAACTCAATGGTTAACAGAAATACAAAAATTGCAATCACCAAAGTGAAGCTAGTAAAATCGAAAATAAGGAAAATATTCTCAAGGCAAGCAGATACTGCAAATTTCTTCGTCAGATACTAGGGGCTTACCTTGGGCGTTTAATATGCAAAATGAAGAAAACCAACACCAAAAAGATACATAATACCCCAATGGCAATGTAAAGCTTCCCCACAAAATCATTTTTCCCTCCAAGCCAAGTTGTGGTGGAAAGTACCAAACTTTTCTTGCCACCAAAGCTATATACATTATAGTTATTTTGAATCTTTACTGTAATAAAGTCATTAACTTGAAGGTCCACCTCAATCCTTCCATACAAATTTCTGAATGTTGGAAGTGCTGATGTACGCATCCATACAATAAGGTCTTCTTGCTCACTCAACTGCCATGCCAATCATACACTAAAATTCAATAACCAGTATAAGGATAGAACAGTGTTACAAAACTTGTCATGGGTATAAAAACAGTGGGGCCATCAACTTGGGAAATTGGTAAAATCAGACAAAAAAAAAAGAAAAACTTAGCAGGCATAAACTTGGACTTAAAATACTCTGAAACTTTTAGAAAAATCAGAAGAAATCAGATATTTTTGTAACAGTGAGATTTGCCGCCATGTCTTCTCCTTATGAGAGACAAAAGTTTGCTCTTGCTCCTTGGATAAAATGATTTTCAAGGCACTACTTACAGGGATTAATGGATCTAGCCTAGCACCTCCAATTAATGTTCCATTCTAAAAATTGTAAGGATAAATATCTTTTCCGAATTATGTTCACGGTCACTCTTCCAAGTAATGTTCTTCTTATTTACATTCAGTTCAACACTCTCAAGAAAAAACTTGTAAGTGTCATTAAACAAGCTCCAAGCTATGGTGCAGTGAAAGTGTAACTGGGGGAAATTAAGAAATTGTTGACATGGACAGACCTTGTGACTTACAGGACAGGAGAAATATATTTCTTACTGCTTCCCAATATAACTAAAAGATCTTCAGTGCTGTCGCGGGTGGGAGAGAAAGATCCAAATAGGGGGAATAAAATAGATCTGAAGAACAGCACTGAGGATAGTCTAGAGGAGAATTAAAGCATGCTTAGAGGATCTGAGACATCAAGTCAGAAGCTGAAGGAATCCTGGAAAGAGGATTTATGATTTACAGACCATACTGATTTTCACAAGACACGTCTTGATAAAGCAGACCCAACAGCAATTCAATTTTGAGGTGTTGAAAAACTCAACAAAAAGTTAAAATGGGCAAGGCTGGAAAATTATCCAAGAATGAAAAGCTGGGAATTGACCATTCAATCACTTCAAATGATTCAGGCATGATTTCAAGAGGTGAAGAACAAAACAACTAGAAGAAAAGGTGAAAAACCCCCCTTCTTGCTCTCATTAGTTTTTCATACAGAATTTATCAGGAAGAAAAGCATATAGTCTATCAGTACTTCAAAATGTTGCAATCTATTATCTGAATTTTCACATCTCTCATTTAGACTTCAGAGGGAGGCCTTTTAAATTCTCTTCCTGTATTTTTCTTTGTTGATATGATTTTTCTTTACTAACAAAAAAAGAATGGGTGCAACCATGCAAATATAAGGCAAGTTGTTGCTGTGGATAAAGATACAAGGCTAATGTATGGAAAATCATGAGAATCTCCTAGGTGCTTCAGCTTCTAAGCTTAGCAAAGAATCCAAATAATAGACCCACCATGCCCCACTATCACTTGAGTCTAGACAAACCTTTCCAAGAGTATGATCTTTGGAATGATTCTTCGTCAAGAATTACAACTCAAAAAGACACAGAACCATATTCAACTGTGTATGTGAGCATCCAATTAAAAGAAGTACCTTCCGTCAACCAAAAATAGAATGGGTTTCCTAAGGTGCTAGTAGAAACTTAATTTCCACAGGCATTTAGCATAGTGTTTTACGTTATTGTACCATTTCACTCCCATCATTCCCACACTAATGCATGAATGACAGAACCATGAATGTAGAGACATACAAGATATTCTCTACATAGTAAATTTGTGCAAAATATTGATCAAAATCAACTCTTCCACTAACCTTAATCTAATTTGGAGATATTGTTTCTAGGTTAACCTAATAATTCATCCTTTTCAGCAATTACTCACCTCATTGGCTCCAGTAGTGTCATCGACATGAAATTCGAGTACAACATCAGTTCTACCTTGGAGTTGTTCTTGTGACACATCTGCTAAAGATACTTCAAAAGCCTGCTTTGAGCCGACTAAAAATGCTAACATGTTTCCTGCAATAGAATACAAATAAAATATCAAAACAAGATGGTGGTATCAGCCCAGATGCTACAAAAATTTCTAGTTCCCTGATGACATAACTATTCAGAAAGTACCCATAAAGCTATCTCAAAGAAAATATGACAAGGAATATAGATCAGCTGAAAAAGAACTTGCAAATTTTTATTTCTTCATTAGCTAGTAGCTTGCATAACATGGCTTTGCCATGCATCTCCCACAGGTATTGCCTTCGTTGAGTTGAAATAAAAATTCCTCGTCCACCACTGAGTCAAGAATGTTAAATTAATGCACAAACTACATGGGAGGTAGTGGAATTTCAGTCAATTCATACAATGTGGTAGATCACCTTATGTTAGCTAGTGTTAGATTGGTTTTATACCTACCGACATTGCCTAACCACTATAAGTAAGGATACCTACCTCACCTAACAACTCACTTGACATAGAGTGACTCAATTAAATATTGCACTTGAGCATTAAAGTGTCAATACTTCAACCCCCCACACACACAAAGGAAAACATTTTTCAACCATCTACCCTCCTCCCTTAACTCAAAGTTCAAAATTTCACAAAGATGAGCCCAATTATATAAAACATAATATTCTCTATTTTCAGCTGCTCCTCATCTCCATATCCAGGGACCTATGTTGCTGCCCCATCAGATCGTCGTGTCCTCTCCATGTTTGAAGGAGGAATACCTTTAAATCCACCTAAACAAACTAATTGCCATAACCTTTTCTTTTCTTTTTTTCCAGGAAAACTACCATAACCTTTCATTGAAGGTAGGATAACCACCAAAGCAACTTGATTATCATCTCCATTCATTGAAGGCATGATCAAATTCAGCATGGCAGGTAGAGTAATCCAGCTCAACTACCCAGCTGGAGATTCGTCTATGCTGATGTTTAAAAGAGAGTCTTTCTCAATTGTTTGAAAATAATAATCTTATTCCCCATCCTTGTTTCCAACTTTCCTCTTGGGGACGAATTTCTCATTTAGTCTCATTGACCCACTTTTATGGCCATTTGTTCAACATTAATAAAAATCATCTTATATTTATCTAAGCATGCCTGCCAAACTCCTCTAGGGCACAAAATTCATTCTGTTCTTCTCATGCTCTGCTTACACTGCTCAAAGACACAATCACCTAGGGCACAATCTATTTGTCTCCTGCACTCATACTGTTGCTGGCTGCTTCAGTTTTCTTCATTGGAAATTCATCTGAGTTTAAAAATCCAACCAGGCTTTAAATTATCTTTGTGTTTAGTGTCTGCATTCATTCACACTCTATTGGACATGTCATGCCTCCTCGGGTTTTCTTTATCTGCATCTAAATCACAATGTCAAGCATTGCTCTGCATTTGACAGCCTATGTGTGATCTTTTTATTTTACACAGCCCTGAGCGATATATATAAGTATATAAAAAATAGGTCAAACTGTAGTAAATTAGGATAGTCTAAGTGCTTCAGCCAGCTGATAAGAAAGCACAGTGAAGAAAGGGAAACCTTGTGTAGTGGCTGGCTTCTGACACCATTCCACCTTCCTAATCCTGCGTTCCTTCGAATCATGAGAAACTGTAGCATGCATTCTTGGTGTTGGATGTTGTATGTCCCTCTCCCTGTGCCTCTCTACTCTTTCCTTCCTCTAATGTCTGTGTTTATATTTCTGCACTGCCTATGCTTTGTATGTGTGCTACCCAGCACAGGCAATGCTTCTAATCGTGAAGCTATACGGCTTCACAAGTTGATTAAAAAGTTGGTAAATGAGATGTTGGACAATACCATGGTATACTGTGACAATAAGAATTGTATTGAACTATCTAAGAATACAATGTTTCACAATCACCCCAAGCACATAGACATCTGGTACCATTTCCTCAAAGACAAAGTTCAAAAGAGTATTTGACTAATATGAGGGTTTGACAGGAAGAAATAGGAAGATTTTTTTCAATAATATCGTGAGAAGGGAGCTTAGAAATGGCTCAAGTGTATAAGGTTCTGTAAGGATTGGTGGATAAGGTCCCCATTGTGGATTAACTTGGGAAGAACTGCATCCACAAGGTATGTCCCTGCCTTCTTTACCAATGATTCATCAACAGCTATTTCCTGGTAAAAAAAAGAAAGAAAATAGAAGGGAATTGACAAGAAATAACATCAAAAATCCCTACAATTCAAATATCCCTCTCTAATTTCAACCATTTCAGCCAAATTCTACCACCATTTGTACCCAGCCACGACTATCTATTATTTTTGTAGTAAATCCCACCAGACCCAAAACGGCATTAACGAGCTAGCTAGCTTGCAATGCACAAGGGTAATACAAACACAGGGCAGTGAAATGAAAGATGATTACCTTAAATATGGTCTGATATCCACGGTCAATGGTCTCTGAAGACCTGAATCTCGCTCTGTTGCAGCGATTATGGATGAATGAGAAGCCAATGTGGATCGATCCAGCGCCCCCTTTCGAGGACAAGTCGGGGTTTCAAGTTTGCAGAGGCAAGAAAGACCCGAGCAAAATCACGGGACAGAAAGGCCGGTGTACCATTTTATTTTTATTTTTTATTTTTAATCTAAAGGCGCCGTTGCTTAAGCGACGCCTACTAATTGTTAGAGGATTTCAACAAAGTTTGTTGTGTGAGGGTGTACCATTTTATTTATTTTTTTATTTTTATTTAAAGGTGTCGTCGCTTAAGCGATGGTTACTACTAATGCGCTGTCTCTTATCTGACGGTTATGAGAATATCCGTCGCTTAAGCGACGCTTATGGCCACATTTCCAAAAAAAAAAATTATCTTTGTGATTGTTGGTAGGTTTAAAAAATGAAATCCACACGCCGTCAGATTTTTCCATCGGATTTTGGATCGAAATGTAGTAGTGTGTAGTGGTGTAGTTATTTTCTACAGTGGATAGCTTTCTACTTGAGTATGCGATAGGGTGATCGATAGCCCCTTCTCCTGGCTGAGTTAAGATGATCCCCAGTGCGATGCCAGATGCATCCACATGTACATGAAATGGCTTGTGCCAATATGGAAATACTAAGATGGGTGTTGTAACCATGTTCTCTTTAAGTGTGTCTAGACTGTGCTGGCATTCCTCATTCCATAGGAATTTCACGTCTTTCTTCAACAGCTTTTCCATCGGTGCTGTGATCTTTGCATAACCCTTGATGAATTTTCTATAGTACCCAGTATGACCGAGCACTGTCCTCAATTGCTTGACTAAGTTGGGTGGTGGGAGATTGACAATGATGGCAATCTTTGCAGGATCTACCATCAAGCCTTATCTGCAAACAATATGACCCAACAAAATACCAAATGGCGCACATAATATACATTTCTTCAAGTTAAGAGAAATATGATATTGCCTACATTTCTCTAACATCAGTCTTAAATCTCCTATATGCTTGTCGATTAATCCAAATACAGTCCAGTTGTCAAAATAGACTTCTAAGAATTTATGAATGTATTCCTTAAATACAACAACTACTACTCTAGAAAAAATAGCTGGTGCATTCTTAAGACCAAAGGGCATTACCGTATACTGTAATGAGCCCCATTCTGTTGCAAAAGTGGTCTTATGGTGATCCTCTGGATGGATTCTGATCTGGTGATAGCCTGAAAAGCCATCAGTGAAGGAGTAGACCTCTTGTCCTCCCACATTGTCTAGAACTTCATCAGTAAATTGTGTTGGAAATGGGGCATGAAGTGATGCATCATTGAGTTTGCACAAATCGACACAAATTCTGATTTCTCCTTTGGTTTTCTTTTCTTGCACGACCATGGGACTAACCCGCTCGCTTTCTTCTACTGGCTTGATGATGCCTGCTGCTAGCATCTTATCGATCTCATCCTTAACTTTTTATTTATAGCGAGGATTTAATCTGTATGGACGCTGCTTAACTGGCCTAGCATCCTCTTTCAAAGGTATCCTCATTACTCCAAAGTCTCCAACTATTCCCTTCATTTCTGTGAACTTTGTGGGGAATAAGTCCTGATAGTCATGTAATAGATCTGCAATGTGTCCTACCGTTTTATCATCCCAATAGTCTCCAATTGAGGCAAACTTTGGTTCTACTTCGGTGCCAATATTGATCTTTTTAATCTTGATAGGGTCTGTGATGGTGGGAATCTCTAGTTTCGGTCCATCAACGTCGCGAGTCCCTTCTAACTCTGGAATTTTGATACTGTGAGGATTCTCATCCTCATCATCTGATTCTGCTGTGAAGTTATAACACTTGAGCGCATCTTCTAACTGGATGGCCCATTCGGGCTGAATATGCACCGATAGGGTACTGTCTTCAAATATCTTTGTCTTGAAAATGTCTAGGGGCTGATCAATACTTGGATACTCAGATTCAAAAGTGAAAGTGAGTTCAAAGCTGTCTATCATAAGTGGCCATGTAATGGTTCCTCTACTCAACTCGGTCTCAGTGTACCAGTTCTTTGGGATTTGGTCTAAAGTATGAATGAATAGGTGAACCCATTCATCCTCGGGAGTGTCCGACCAATTCTATTCACAACTCTAAATTTGTGACCTGGGGTTCCTTTCTCCTGTATACCTCTGCTGTAGACACTCCTTTTCATTAGATAATCTGATCGCCATCAATCTCTTAAGATCATCCCATGATGCGATATTCTCTTTATGTGCGTGCCACCATCTTGCAAGTGTGGATCTTACTGCAAGGTCAATAACGGACATCCTCTGCTCATGAGGAATTTCTTGTTCAAACTGTTGTAGGAATTCGTTGACATCTGCTAAGCCATCAAATGACGAAGTATCCTTAATCTCTGTGCTAATCCATCGCAATGACTTAGTCATAAACGCACATCTGCGAGCTGAGACTTCGTAAAGTCTGTTATGCCAGTTCTCTAGACCAACATCTGAGTCTGATGCGCATGAGCTGTCACATCGCCAACTAATGTTTCCTTCTGTGGTCGGATTGATGTAATCACTCTGATTAGCCGTCATCTGATAGAGGCTCTCCATATTACGTGCCTCTTCCTCTGCTTGGATAGGTTCAATATATCTATGACCCTGAAGAGGATCCAACGGTGCGATGACCCGGATCTGTGTATCCTCAAAGGTCATTTGTCTTTTCTTTAAATCGATAGCAGCCATGTTATCGATTTCCCAATCAATACCTAGTAGATCTGGGTACGCTCTACTATCACCAATGATTTCTATAACTTCAAAGTCCACAAAGCTGCGAACTCTGTCAATGTCAACTGGCACTTGCGGTAATCGACCCAGTGGCGATACCATCTTTTGATTGGCTAGTCTCAGATGGATAGGTGATCTGGCTAACTTAGGGCTACCCATATATTCCCATGTCTGCTTAGTTAGAACATTTACCTCTGATCCTAAATCTAAGATTACCTCATCCATTTCAAATTCTCCAACTTGGGTTGTGAGTTGCATTTCTCTTCCTGTTCTTGTATGGCCCATAATACTATGAACAGCACGCTGCGCACTGCTCACAGAAGAAGACTACTGACACTGGTCTATAATGTGCTGAAGCTCTCCGATAGATTTCTCATTTATCACAAGTTTTAAGAAACTCCGCAGGAAGGATTGTAGGCTTCCTGTTGAATCATCCTCATCGCACCTTCCTGATGTGGTAGCCTGCGATATCTGCACAGGGCTAATGCCACAAGGTGTTTGCTGCGGCACACCCCTAGACAGCTGTACCTACGATCCTGCTGGTGTAGGGTCATTAAAGAAAGTTTTAGCTTCCTGAAATGTTTCTTTATTCTTCTGTAGGTCGAGTGGTGTTGATTTATTAGTGGCTTTGCACACCCACTCCGAACCTATATTCTTTTCAGTATCCTACGATGTTCTACTAGTAGAAGCACCGCTGCGAGTCACAATGTTGACTCGTGGTTCTGGCTCTTTCTGCTCAGTAGCAATAAGTTGAATGTTCTAGTGTACTGCTGGCTTAGGGTCCCTGATCTTGGCTATCAAGGTAGGACATTCTTCTATAGCATGATCGTATGATTTGCAATAGTTACATGTGGTATTAGGGTTCTGATAGTCCCTAGAATAATGTCCTACAACTCCACAGTTGTAACAAGTAATCGGTCCATGGCCACGGCCAAAGCCTCCTCCACGGCCTCGTCCTCTGAATCCTCCACCACGGCCAACATGAGCCGGTTCATGCTGTGGTCCTGCTGCTGGACCTGGTGTCTCTGATTGGACTCTGTAGAAGTCATGTTTTCTCTCAACCATGATATCATAAGCTCTACAATTACGTTCATCATGTCCTATGGACTTACAGAAGTTACAGTATAAGTTCTTAGGGGTCTGTACATACTTCTGAAGTAAAGGGCATTCTTGTGGTCTATGTCCTCTGGTTCTGCAGAGTTCACACCATGGCCCTTGGGTCTGTATTAAGGGGTTAGGAGCCCCACTTGCCAAATATTCAACAAATACTGGACAGTTATCTTTAGTATGGCCCTGTCCTTCACACTTTGTGCACCATAGTTCTTGTGCAATCTCTTTTCCTTTTCTAATCTCATGCAGCTGTATGGTGAGATTAGCTAATTGGTTTTGAAGGTTTGTCATACCTGTACTGGTCTCAGCTAGAGGTGAAGCCTCTAGTTTCATTGCCATATCCAATGCTTCATCCTGCATACGGAGTCTCTGTTGCATGAGGGGAAGCCTGATATGTGGGAGCAGTGCTGTGATGAACCATTCCTTATGTTGCTCTGGTGCAAAATCAAAGCTGACCTGGTCTATAAGAGCTTTAAATTTCTGGTCAAAGTCCCATACTGACACTAAGGGTAGCTGTTTGATGTCTTTGAACTCTGTAATGCACTGTGACTCAGACTTAGGTTTCTTAAATTCTTTGATCATGGCGATCCTGACCTGTACGAGCGTTCTGGGCTGCGCTATGGTATACTTCATATACCATGTTAGAGCTCTGTCTCTAAGTGTGGTAGCCAACTGTGCAAGTTTAGTATTATTGTCCTGAATCTGTTTGATGGTCCATATGGCTTCGCATAGGAACCAATGTTGTTCTAGGTCTTCTGCCCCTGTACCCTTGAAGGTAGGTAACTTCATGTCATCCCCCATTCTATTTCTACGTGGTCGATATTGATGTGTTGTATTACTACCACTTGGCAGTATAGATGTAGGCGATGTAGCAGTAGTATGTGCTATGGGTGAACTACTAGGTGTAGTTCCTGCGGAATTATTCTGAGTTTCGGTTGTTTTCTGTGGGGTATAAGGATGGTAAGGGATACCCCCTACTGTTCTCTCTATATTACTGTGACTCTGTTCTCTAGTGCTGTCTGAACTATTTTCAAAGAGAGAGGATCTGAAATCTACTTTGTATTTCTTACCACTACGTGTACATCCAAGGTCATCAAAATCACTCTCAAACTCTTGTGACATTACACTTTCTTAGATTATTGGTCTGAAAACATATCCATTACTCCTTTTTCATGTAATAACATCTTAATGGACAAATTTAAAGAGTTCAGGTACTTACCACGATATCCTTTGAAGAAGTACTTCTCGGCTTCACTGAAGCTTTTTCTTTGATCGACTGCAAACTCTATAATGAAGCCTTCTAGCACACTCGCAAGCCAGAAGTCTACTACTCGTGAAATGGGATTATCAACACTCCTTACAATCTGCATCAGCTCCGGTGTCCAGATGATGTTTCTTTTCTTCTTGAATATATTCTTATCAGTCAACTTTGATAACTAGTCGTACAAATCATTTGCATAGGTCGCAAAAAATATCGTATGCAGGTCTGTGAAGATATGTTTTTGCAACCAGTCCTCTCTACTCAGTCTAGGACTCTTGTTTTCTGTCACAGCAAATTATTTTTCATTAGACCCAACCCACTGGTTGAGCTCTTCTTTCGTAGGATGCCAACAGAACATTAGCTCTGCAATGTGTTCAAAGACGGCAACGGAACCATTTGTTGGTTGGTTTCTGGGTAGACCCGGGTTTACTTGTAAATGTACCAACAAAACTCCTAGCTCACTGGCCCTTTCCGCGATAGACCGCAGAACGACCTGAAGTCTCACCCGAAGTGATCTTGGATGGGTTGGCTGAAGACTCAAGTGTCCTAAACCAGGTTCTGTAGCATCCTGGTGGTTCTTATCTCTTCTTAGCCAGCCAGATATCTCTATGCAGCTATTTCTCCCTCACTCTCTAGCTCTGATAGGGAACTGGTTCTTAGCACACTACAGCTTCCAGGACGATGCGCACTCTTTCTTCTTCGCTCAACCCTTAACCTGCGATATCTCACATCGCAACTCCCCCAACGGTGCGATATCGCCTTTCTGTACTTGTGATATCTCCTATAGTCAGGCTTAATAAGACTCTTGAGGTCTAAGGGATTTCTCCCTTAGGTATACTAGCTGAGTTAAACAACCTCACTTAGAATTCTACAGTCTAATATGCTTAACATCGCCTATGCGTAATCCTGCTGAACTTGTACACATAAGTCACTTAACACTGTAACTATTACTATCGTGAATCAAGTACTGATAAACTCTTACACATAATACTTGATTCGTTCAACTTGCATGTAAACCTCTATGCTACTTGTAACTGAAAGACAACATACATACATTAACTGTAAGCAAAGTTCATGTAATGAATGACAAATAGCAATAAGTAAACACAATCACATGAATCAATCGCATGACACACTGATTTTACGTGGTTCACTTCTAGGGTATAAGATACGTCCACGGGAACTGGTTTATATATTATAACTTAGAAGAGTAAACACAGTTCTGCTGCAACCTCATATGCAGCTGAGATCTTCTGGGTAACTCCATGCACACCGTTAGGAGCCCTTCTCTCCTAGATCTCTTCTCTCTTCTTAGATTTCCTTCTTACAATATACTCTTCCTCTCTCCCTCTCTCTCTCAATCCCTGCGGATTGTTACATTCATGTTGGCTACTGGTTACAGTAAGATAACTACAGACTGAAAACAGAACCAGATCTTTATTATCTATGAACTAATAGACTAATTGACTATCTGAATGTCTAGCTAGCTAGTTATATGAATAGCTCAATGTCTAAACAACTAACCTTTTACAATACAAAATACATGCTTTTATAGGCAGCCCAAAGGTCTCGCCATTACAAAACTATGGGCCTTTCCCAACAGTAACCCAAAATAAACCCTAACTATGACAGTCGACCTATTTCTACTTTGAAATGTTGCTTTCCGTCACACCACAGCTCTCTGCAGTCTTCCACGCTTCCCGACGCCGATTGTGGGTATAGGCACTGCTTCCTCGGTTGCTCCCCTTCTGTCCTTTGTCTTCAATACCTCGACCCGTTGCTCCCTTTTCCATTTATGAGGGTAGCTGAGCCCTCCTGTTTTCGTCGTTGGCTTAAGTGCAATGGTTGAGCTCTCTCTTCTCGGTCGCTGCCTTTAGTTCAATGGGTGAGCTCTCTCTTCTCAGCTGTTTCCTTTAGTGCAGTGGGTGATCTCTCTCTTCTCGACCGCTTAGGTACTGTTCTCTTTGACTTTCTTGTCCCGATATAGAAGCTTTTCCTGTAGCTGCGGGGCCCTGCTCCGACAGGATATTGTCCAGAATGGTTATGAAGAACCAGGAGATCAAGCGGCATATAATAATCTCTCACAAGATGAGAAAGATATCCTGAGGGAACAAAGGAAGAAAGATGGAAAATATCTGTTCTACATACATCAAGCCATGCATGAAAGAATACTCCCAAGAGTAGTAGCAACAATTACCGCAAAGCATGCATGGGACACATTGGGGACAACCTATTAAGGTTTGGACAAGGTAAAGACTTCAAAGCTGCAAATTCTAAGAAGAGATTTTGAATCTCTGTCCATGAAAGATTTAGAGTCAGTAGACTCATTTTATACTAGAGTTGTTGGTTTGATAAATCAACTGAAATCTCATGGAGAAACCATAACAGACCAAAGGGTGGTTGAGCAAATTCTCATAAGTCTTCCCCTAAGATTTAAATCCTTGGTCGTAACCTTGGAAGAACAAACAGACATGACAACGTTTACCATTGTTGAGTTGCAAGGTTCACTCATCAATCATGAACACATGCTCAACAGAACACAAACATCATTGGAAGGTGCATTTGCAGCACAGCCATCTATAAGTCGTGGAAGAGGCAGGGGGAGAAATAATTCCAGAGGCAGAGGAAGAAACTTCTCAAGAGGAGGACGCAGCAATAGTCCTGTAGATGTTGCTGGTAGAGGACAGAATCAGAACCCAAGTCAGCCAAGTGGTCACAGGTTTGATAAATCAGAGATTAAATGTCACTACTGTAAGGAATTCGGGCATTATGCATATGAATGCAGGAAGAATCAATATGACCAAGGAAAGAAAATCTAGAATCAGTCGACGAACACTAGCATTTCGTCGACCACAATATTGATGGCATGTGCATCCCGAATTGAATGCAATACCATCCAAGAAATTCCATGTGACATATGGTATTTAGATTCAGGCTATAGCAATCATATGACTGGTAATTTAAATTTATTTTCGAGTCTAGATAATTCAGTTCAAACGGATGTTACACTTGGAAATAATGGCCAAGTCACTGTTCTAGGAAAAGGTACTGTTAGTATTTTAACCAAATAGGAGGAGCATAAGTATATGCCTGATGTTTACCATGTAGAAGGTCTGAAGCATAATTTACAGAGTATTGGACAGCTAATACAGAAAGGTTACATATTTTACATGGAGGATAATCACTGTGTGATTAAAGATATACGTCCAAGCAACCAGCTGATAGCAAGAGTGTCAATGACAAGCAATCGCTTGTTTCCATTGAAGATAGTTCTAGACAATACAGAATCTACATTCAAGGAAGAAAGCAAAGAATAAGTTGTTCATTGCGACAAGAAAGAAAATGACAGCGCTGATTTTCAGGTTCCATTTCAAACAGAAGTTCAGAATGATTCCTGGCTATGGCATTTTAGATTTGGACATATGAATTTTGGTGGGTTGAAAGTACTGCACACAAAAATATGGTAAAAGGATTTCCATTTATTGACAAACCAGACAAACTTTGTGAAGGCTTCATTTTTGGCAAGCAGCATAGAGAGACTTTTCTAGTTGGAAAGTCATACAGAGTGCACACACCACTTGAGATCGTGCCCTCTGATATTTGTGGTCCAATGCAGACAATGTCCATTGGTGGCTGCAAGTATTTTCGTACTTTTATTGATGACTACTCAAGAAAAACATGGGTATGTTTTTTGAAACATAAATCTGATGCATTTAGTTGTTTTCAGCAATTTAAAGCAATCGTGGAGAACCAGAGTGGTCACCGCATCAAAATCCTAAGGACAAACAGAGGTGGTGAATATGTTTCAAATGAATTTCTAAATTTCTGAAAAACTCATGGCATACAGAAGCAATTCACTGCGCGGTATACACCTCAACAGAATGGTGTCGCAGAGAGAAAGAACAGAACCATTATGGAGATGGCGCACAGCATGATGGCATCCAAGCATTTGCCAAATGAATATTGGGGTGAAGGATTCGTAACTGTTGTATACATTATGAATCGATGTCCAACAAAGAGTGTGAAGAACAAAGTTCCTAAAGAAGCATGGATAAGTATGAATCATAATGTTTCTCATTTAAAAGTTTTTGGTTGTATCGCATATAACCACTTATACTATGAAACGAGAACTTTATACTAAGAACGAGAACTCTAGGCATAAAAACGATGATTTTTGCAAAAAAAAACACCAAAAACACCCCTAAATAGAAAAGTGTTGATACCAGTATACACTTTTTTTTCCGGGGTTAAAAATAGAGCCATGTCCAAACATCCCATACTGTTGTTTACAAAAACTTTAAAATCAACCCCTAAATTGGAAAAATATTTTTTTCTCAAAAATATAAATTACAAATTTTGTGAAACTTGCATATTAAACAAACAAAAATATTCCATAAATAATTTCACCACTCTACCCATATAAAATAAAAGAAATTATGATGTAATTCATAATAAAATCATATATTAGACTATACAAGAACAAATGATTCATATAAATATTCAAAATCTCCTTCAGAGTTTCAATTACAAGCATCATACTAATAGAAAACATCTAAAATGTTTCATTTGAAATTATTGAAATTCATCCATGGAATCTGACACCCCATCAGAATCTACATTTTCTGCAGATGAAGGGCTGGACGAAGATGTGGATGACCCATATTCTTCTCTATTATCAATGGGTGCACCGTCTGAGTCTACATCTATGCCCATCATTTCAGTTGTCATATTCCTTCTAGATCTACGACTTGGTTGAGGAGACTCCCATCTTGCAACTTGTTCTTTTGGAAGCAACTTCTTGATAATCTCTAGAGTCTTCGAGTGAAGAGTGCCTTTCTTTGTCATCTTGAAATCATAAACAAGTATATCAACTTCCTCTAATTTCAATATGTCAATGCGGCGGCAATTTATTTTTTGACCCTTTCTTTTTCTCTTTCTGCAAACCCTTTTCTCAACTACCATCTCTGCCTTGTACACGCCATCAAACGGGTGTGTATCCGTTGCATACCAATGTACTTCTATTGATACTACTTATTCATTTTCTTTATTCACCTTCATAACTTTTGCAATCCAGAAAGGATAATCACATGCATCATCTGTAGCCAAAACTACAATCATGTAACCCTCCTTGATATCTTGTACTGAGTCCTTATAAAGGTCTTCCATCTCTTGACGCTTTACAGATGATCTTCTAGAGCCAATATACATTTCTCTTTCCTCTACTTGAGAAAAGTCAACACCTTGAGGTTCAACATTTGTTTCCTCGTTTTCATTTGTTACTCGTGGCCAAGTAAATGGAGACTTCAAATATATATCTCCATTTGTAGAGTTTGAAATTATGTCAGTTTGCTCCATGAAAAAAGACTCCCACCATATAGAATCAGCAACATCAAAGTACTCATATGTATCTTCGATAGATTTTTTTATTTCTTCCATGCATTGAGAAGAATTAACATCTCTATTGTGTCGCCTTGCATTATGAATCTCTGAAGATGATTGCAATAACAATAAATTTGAAGCATACATTGACGATTTGGGATGAATTTCAAAAATGCCAAACCTGATGAAGGCCCCCATTCTATGCTAGTTGAGTACTTCTTTCCCCATAGTAGTGTTTTTCCATCAATCTTGTTTATACGAAATTGATGTTGAAAGCTCATGTCATTAAGTTTTTCAATGCACCTTTCTTCACCATGCGATCCAAAAATAATTCTTCGCATGTCAACAGTTTCTTCCAATTTTTGTGCAACAGGTTCTGGATGGTATGCTTTCCTTACAATTTCAATCAATGATGGTAGGCTCCCGACTTTCTTCCTCCTCAATGTCCTTGCAAAATGGCTGAACATTTGATCAATATGATCATGTGTATGCCCAACAAGAAGGAAACCAACTTTTACCTTTTTAAAAATTCCCAATTCAACAAGCATGTTTAGATAAGAAAACACGACCTAATTTTTGTTTTCTCGTCTTGTGTTGTCCAATTGCAAATATAGAACTTCAGGAAGATCACCAGGCCAATGAGAAAGGACATGATGAATTATGGTGATGGTCAAATTTTCATCATTGTGAATGTTTGGAGCTGTAAAGTAAACCCTTGGAAACATTTCACCATTAAAAACCATACACCCAACCAAGTGAAACTGAATAAAATTTTCCTCCTTTAAATTCTTTGGCACACGTACAAAATGTGGCAAGAATGTTTTTTTTCTGATCCATGCCATCAATTATCAAACCCATATACTTATGTGGATCATCATAGCACTTCTTGCGATGTTTGTACAACTTTTGTCATTCATTTGATTGTTGATTGCAATGTTCTTGCAGTGAATTAATTATGGAATCTACAAAGAACATATACAAAAATATTGATAACTTGTTTTAATAATTGACATTTATCTAAAAAAATAAACAAATTTTTAAACATACCTCTTTCTATCCCTTCTGATCTATCCCTCCTTTCTTTAAGAGAAGCACACGTACTGTAGATCCCCATCCTTGACCTCTTTGGAATGCGGACATTGTTGAACTTCTTTTCCCATACTCTTGTGAAATATGCATATTTGATGAAGTTTCCATTTCCTTCACCACCTTGAACATAATCCTTGTACAAGTTGTAGATTTCTTGTCATGTGAAATTATCTGGAATGTGTATTGTTTCTCTATTTGGCATACTCTCTCCATGTTTTGAAAAGAAATCATGCATCCATGATATTGCGATGTGTGTTGATGGTCCAGTGATCCATCCCTGATAATCATCAGAATAAAATGTTGGATCCTTTTCTAGTCTTGTTTGGATTCTTGATAATCTAAGATTACCAATTGAGTGAATCCTTTTGAATTCCTTTCTACAAAGAAGAACATTTCCAACGCCATAATCATAACCTATCCTTGTAGAAATCATACACCCCACTAAATATGAATTTTGCATACTTTTGTTCATTGATAAATACACGTTCCTTTTCTCCAAGGCATAATTGTAGCCTATACCCTTCAAACAATTGTTGTGGCAACACTCACTTGAAATTAAATGAGTAATGGAACTTGGACTTGTGAGCAATTCTTTCGTAGACCTTGTATAACTGGAATGCTTTGGATTGACATAAAAAGGTCTAGTCCTACACTTAATCCTGCTCATTGTTGGATTATGTCTCTGCCTTTCCTGGACCATTATGTCTGCAACAACAACCTCATCAAAATGAATGTTTTCATTGTGAGAAATATGACCCCCCTCATTGAAAACATGATCACTAAATTCAATATGAAAATGATTGTCATGATCAGTAATAAGTTGATCACTTGCAGATAGATCAATGTGAGCATCAACACTATTGGTGCCACTAAATTCTTCATTGAAGGGGAACTCTTGAAATTCAACATCGACATCATTGGTGCCTGCAACATCCTTACTTGGAGGAGAATCATTGTCTTCATCATTGGTGGCTTCATCATCAACAAAATCATCATCGATTCCATTGAAATCCTCGCTTGGAGGATTATCATCGTTGGTGCCATTAAAATCTTCACTTGGAGAAAAGTCATCATCGGTGCCATTGAAATCCTCACTTGGAGGAAATTCATCACCGGTTCCAATAAAATCCTCGCTTGGAGGAAAATCATCATTAGTTCCATTTGCATCCTTACTTGAAGGTGACTGATCATCGATTCTATTGAAATCCTCACTTGGAGTAAAATCATCATCACTGCCATTGACATCGTCACATGGAAGAAACTCATCATCAGTTCCATTGAAATCCTCGCTTGGAGGAAATTCATCATCACTGCCATTGAAATCCTTGCTTGGAGGAAACTCATCATCAGTTCCATTGAAATCCTCGCTTCGAGGAAAATCATCATCATTTCCATTGGCATCCTCGATTGGAGGAAACTCATCATGAGTTCCATTGAAATCCTCGCTTGGAGAAAACTCATCATCATTGTCATTGACATCCTCACTTGGAGGAAACTCATTGTCAGTTCCATTGAAATCCTCGCTTGGAGGAAAATCATCAGCATTGCCATTGACATCCTCACTTGGAGGAAACTCATCCTCAGTTCCATTGAAATCCTCACTTGGATGAAAATCATCATCATTGCCATTGAAATCCTCGCTTGGAGGAAACTCATCATCAGTTCCATTGAAATCCTTGCTTGGAGGAAAATCATCATCATTGCCATTGAAATCCTCGCTTGGATGAAAATCATCATCATTGCCATTGACATCCTCACTTGGAGGAAACTCATCATCAGTTCCATTTAAATCCTCGTTTGGAGGAAAATCATCTTCACCATTATTGATTTTTTCCTCCTCACCAAAATCATCATCGGTCTCGTTAAAATCCTGACTTATATGAAAATTATCATCAGTCACATTAAAATCCTTGCTGGGAGGAAAATTGTCATCATCTTGCTTATTTTCTTTAGGATCCCCACTTGGAGGAATATATTCATCATCATCATCATCACCTTCACCTTCTTGCCCTTCATTAGTGCTTCCTTCAAAATCTTCAGAACATGGAAGTTCTTGAACAACGTGTTTGATTACATTGCTTGCACTGTCAGTAGCTTGTCTAGATGAACAATACAATGCTTCATTGACATTAGAATTCAATTCAGATGAGTCCATGCCTTCTCACTAAAAGATAGAATTAAAGAAAAATATTAATAGAGAAGACAATGAACTTTAATGATAGACCTCACCAAAATGTAGAATGGTGCAAATGTCAATCAACCATCTTATAGCTATTAGAATGAAATGTTCCCTCCAAAAACTTCCCTCCAAAACTTAACTCCAATTTTTTCGTTCAAAATTTTCCCTCCAAAAGTTTCCACCAAAAATATAGGGCGCATTTCAAGCACATTCAGAAAACTAGTAAAAAAAAGAAATTAATGATATAAAAAAAATATGAAATAATGTATTAAATAATTACATATTTATATCCCCATGCATATAAAACCAATGAAGTTTTGTGTAATTTTTTATATATACAAAATATGTAATAAAGTAATGGTTATTTAACTTCTTTTTACTCCCATATTTGTAAAACAATCAATGTTAAACCTAATTTAGGTTATATAAATCATTTAGTGTTCCTACTATTCATCATGTAGTTTGGAGAAATTTAGTAACAATTTCAAGGTTAGTTTTTTTTCCTTTTTGAATAAATAGTGTAATTTTTTTTTGTTCCTATTTTAATAAATAGGTTAGTTTTTTATTTCCTTTTTTAATAAATAGGTTAGTTTTTTTCATTTTTCAATAAATAGGTTAGTTTTTTTCTTTTTTTAATAATTATGTTAGTTTTATTCCTTTTTTAATAAATAGAATAGTTTTATAGTTAATTTTACAATGATAGCTTTATGGTTTTATATAGTTGTCATTCATTATTTTGTGGTTTTATTGATTTTTCATTTGTCTCAATGTATCTTATAAATTCATTATTGTTTAGACTGTGCAGCAATTCAGGAAGGGTTTTAAAGAAGGAGGAGCTTCTAGCACTTTCAAGAGAGGAAGAGTTTTAAAGAAGAACTAGAATATTTCACAGGAGCTTCTAGCACTTTCAAGAGAGGAATCTCTACCAAATTCCGAGTTAGTTATTCTTTCAAGAAAGGAGTCTCTATCAAATTTCGGGTTAGTTATTTTATTTTTATATATAAATACAATTTTTTTAAGAGATGTAGTGTTAATTAAAAAAAGACCTACCCTTATCAAGAGTTTTGTAATTTTGATTATTTTAAATTTTAAATTTTTATTTTTTATTTTTTATCTTTTAAACACATTCTTGAACTTAACAGAGGAATATCTGAAATCACTTCCCTCATGCTCGAGCATGGTGATCATATCATGATGATTTTGAGTCCCATTTAATTTCAAACCAATATCTCCAGCATCGCGACGCAACGCGTGCAATCAAAGTCCCACTTGTAGTACCTATTACATTCCCCATTAATTTGTTGATACAGATTTTTGGTTGAATCTTTGGAATTTCGACCTATCACGATTTCTTTTCCAATTCACCTCCTCCGCCCGCACTCCATTCACCTCCGCCTCCCTCCACCTCTCCACCTCCGTCGGTCCCTTCTCCCCCCTCCCATCCTCCCACTCAGTGCGGCCATCCTCCATCTCTGCCTCCCTTTCGCTCCACCCTCCTCCTGTTGGGGCACGCACCTTAACGGTCCTTAATTTTGGTAACTTCTCGGTTTTTGGGGAAGCTTGTAAGCAGAGTTGCAACTCAAAATAGTCTTAGGGGTGTCGGGGTTGAGTCAAAGCCCTCTTTTTTGTAATTGTCCATAAATTTCGGGTAGAAGCCCATGATTTTGTAATAGTGCACTTGTATAAATAGGCACTCATGTAAAGATGTCAAAGGTATCTAATGACACGAGGATCATCTGATACGAAGAAGTTAGATCTATTTTGGGTTTTAAGGTCAAGTCCCAGCTGTGTGCGTGGACGACCTCTGCAGCTGTGTGCACAGAGGGTTTTTGTAAGAAAGGAACTGCAGCTGAGTGCGCAGCTTAGAGATTGTAAGAAAGGAGCTGCATCTAAGTGCACAGTTAGACTTGAAGGAAAGGATATGTAGCTGCGTGCGTAGATCAAAACTATGTTTTGTAAAGAGTTGAATAAAAGCGCAGTTTTGTGGACATAGCCCCTACACTGGGGGTGAACCACATTATATCTTGTGTTGTGGTTCTTTTGTGATGTTTCTATTATGTTCTTTTATGCATCGATAAGTAGATAAATGATAAAGTAAGATAACTGTTAAGTAGTAACTTCGCTGTGAATTCCCAGTTAAGGGTTAAGCAAGTAACGTTATTTATCTAAACTGCGAAGCTAACTAAGAGAATGCCGAAGCTCTGTTTTGTATAAATATTTGTTGTTAAGGATAAAGGTACAGTAATATCCCTCTTCTGCTTGCAGAAACCTAATTCTGTGGCACCCCATAGCTGTTTCGGGTGAGACTGCAACCTGTTCGAAGGTTGTTGCAAAAAGGGCCAACACTGTGGGTCTTTTTGTTGGTGCGAAGTTAAAGTATAAACCCCGGGTCTGCCCTATAGCCCAACAAATTGGTTCCGTTGCTGGTTGAACAGATCTGCTTCAAGAGGGATTTATGTCGTACCTAAAGGGCTATGTTTTGGAGGCCCTCAGTAAAAGAAATCGGTGATTGGATTGAAGAGACTTACCTGAAGTTTGCTGAGCAAGAAAATAAGGATCCTTGTTGTAGCTCAGACGACTTTTTGCAAAGGTACATTTTTACTGATATTCATGAAATTTTCTTTGGTAGTATCCACATAGAATTGCACCAGTGGTTATCCAGGTTGACAGAAAGAAAGACCAACTTCAAGGAAGATCAGTTTCCGGATTGGACCCCCGCAAGAATTAACATATTTAAAAGAGTAAACAACGAGATATCACGAGCTGTTGATTTCTGGACAATGCGAACCCTTGAAGCATTTGTGACATATTTTTCCATCGACACAAGTACCTCTTTTAGCGAAGTTGAACGACAGTTTTTCAAACGACCAAGGGGTAAGTACTTGAATTCATTTAGTTTGAGAATTAAAATGCTCTTGGCTGAAAAAGGCATATTGCTTATAGAATCAGATTGTTAGATTTGTTACTACTAACATATGTTTGGAAGTGAAAGTGACTTCGACGAGCAAAGTGGTTTGCTGCAAAGCGGTAAGAGATACAAGAGAGATTTTGGATCCTATACCCTAGGTTAGAATACTGAAGAAGACTCTAAGTCCGAAGAAACCTCTTCTATTAGAAACCCTCCTACAACCCCGCATCGAAGATCTGTTACCCCCAAGAACCTATTGCAGTCTAAAAGTAACCCTAGCCAAAGTATTCTTGTCGCAGGTCAGTCTACCCCAGTAAGTTCCCCTCCGCCTACTACTGGTCCCCCTCCCTCCCCCTCTAGATCTAAAATGGCCCATATGAATGATGACATCAAACTCCTAGTGTTCAAAGGAACTGGATCAGAGGATCCAGAACAGTTTTGGTTCTTATGTGAAGCTGTGTGGACTGCGAAGAACATTATGGATCAAGATATAAGAAGAGCGCAGCTGGTTACTTATTTCAGAGATCGGGCTTTGACTTGGTTCATGAATTTTTTTAGCACTCAGAACCCTACCTTGGATGATATTAAAGCAGCAATGATCAAAGAGTTCAAGAAGCCTAAATCAAAGTCACAATGTATAACTGAACTGAAAGAGATTCAGCAGAGGCGAGGTGAATCAGTTTGGGACTTTGATCAGAGGTTCAAAGTTCTACTAGATAAAGTCAGTTTCACTATTGGACCAACGCAGCATAAAGAATTGTTCATAGCAGCATTATTAACACATATTAGAACTCCACTCATGCAACAGAAGTTTGCTTATCAGCAAGAGGCTTTGGAGATTGCTATGAAGCTTGAAACATGGCATGTCGAAGATAATTCTGGTATAGCCCAAATACAAGCGCAGTTGGTAGAAATGGCTCTGGAGCTTCACGACATGAACAAGGGGAAATATATTCATGAAGAGGTTTGGTGTACACGATGTCGAACAGAGGGTCACGATAAGGAACAGTGTCCAGTGTTAAGAAATTACCTGCATACTGGTGCACCAAACCCATTTAACCCTAGTGTTCTATATTGTGAGACCTGTAGAACAACTAGCCAACATCGACCTGAAGACTGCTATCTACTGCAGAGATATGTGCAAGTACGCAATAATCCATATTGCAAGTTATGTAAGTCAGTTGGACACAACGAAGAGCAATTTCGCAGCTTTGACCTTATGAGAGAGCGAACATATGATGCTTATAGGGTACAGAATGATGCACAAGGCAATGATGGATATGGTTACCGCGGTGGTCGAGGTAGTTTCGGAGTTTGTGGTCATGGTGGTATGTCTGGCAGAGGACAAGGCCAGGTTGTGTGTTATAACTGTAATCAGGTAGGACATCTAGCTAGAGATTGTCAGAACCCAACTACAACATGTAGATATTGTAGAGCAGTCGATCATGTGATTGAAAAATGCCCACAGTTGATAGCCAAGATACAAGAAATAAATGCCCCTCCGACTCAGAACATTCAGATGATTTCTATGGAGAAAAGACCTGTCCCAGCCATTAATGTCGTTACAAGGAGTGGAGCTATGACGGAAGTACAAACTAAGAAAAAATAGCCTGATGAGGCTTGGGTTCGTAAGACTCCAGAGAAAATTCCAACATTTGATGTTGGAAGAGAAAAGGAAACATTTATCGAAGCCAAAAAAGACTTTGCTGATCTGAGCACATCAGTAGCACCTGCGCAACAACATCAACAGCAGTCACAGTCTCAAGAAGCTTCGACGGATAAAGTAAGTACACTGTCATCATTTTTACAGAGTTGTATGAAGATCTTAAGGAATCAGAATACTTTAAATGAGTTACAGAAAGTTATTGCTTCTTGCGAACCTCAGCGAAGCTCTGGTGTAGAAAAAACTGTTCATAGAGTTAGAAGAATTGGAAGAGAAATGAGATTGCATGCTCAGGTAGGAGAGTATGACATGACTAACATCATTTTAGACCTGGGATCAGAAGTAAATGTTCTAACTAAGCAGACATGTGAACAAATGGGAAAACCTACCCTTGAATGGTCCCCTATATAGTTAAGGTTAGCCAATCAGCAGAGGATTGTGCCCCTAGGAAGATTTCCTCGTGTCCCTGTAGATATTGAGGGAGTCAGTACCTTAGCAGATTTTGATGTTGATGTAATTGTAACTTCGGAATGTATTCACTTGTATTTCTTATGTATTGTAACCCGATGTTTATTCCGGGATTTTATCATGTAATTTCATTCCTCGATGTTCCGATCGGGAAGTTTCTATAATGAGAAAGTCATGTCAAGTCATTGTGGGTAACCCTCTTATTGGTCAAGGGTTAAAGTCCACACAGTTGTGGGGCCCTTGGGTTATTATACTATCCTAGTGAAGTCGACCCTAGGTGATTCTTTGTAATTCAGGTCAATAGTCCCCACCATTGTGTTACCCTCCTATTGTTCAGAGGAGGCAAAGTCCCCACAAGTGGTGGGGCACTAGGGTTATTAGACACTCCTAGAGATGTCGGCTCTAGTAAGTAATTGTTAAGTGAGGCCGACATGTTGGAGTGCACTTAAAGTGAATGGAATAATATAAATAGAGAGTGAGAGCCTCTCTATTTATCACTTGCAACACACATCACTCACTCACTCAAGTGTGGCGCATAAGTGAGGAAGGAAATACACTGGGACTAGACAAGAAGAAGACTACTGCTGTCGGGAGTGCATCTTACTGTTTTCTGGTTTTACCTTTTGTGTTGATTCTATCTCTGAGGAAGTTGCAGGGTTTTCTCCATTTATGGTTTTCCTGATCAAAACTCTGTGTGTCTCTTGTCTCTTGTGATGTGCTTATGTTTTATTGGTGTGCTTGTTATTCTCTCAGTGAAAAGATCCTAAGATCATAATGCTAGCTTATATGATGAAAAACTAACATGGTATCAGAGCTAACCTGAGAAGAAGACATTGTGCAGCTGCAAAAGATAGGGCTTCTTACTTTTTGGGTCTCTCTCCACAATCCATCAGCAAAAGCATGCTAGGCTGACTCTCCATTAAAGGGTGCATCTTTCTGTCGAAGCAGAATTCGATTCTGAGCATTTTCAGTTTTCGATGTGGAAATTAGGGCTTTCTACAGAAGAGAAATTTTTGAGTGAGACCAGCATAGGATTTTTCTCCTCATCAAAACCAAATTTTAGAGACCTGGATCAAGAAATTTGGTTGGGTGAAACTCCAGGAAAGTCAAACCCTAGTTTGACCACGAGCTAGGAAAAACCCTAAATACTAAAATTGATAAGTTTTCGTACAGTCGCTATATTCCTAGGTTGGAGAAGTATTAGAAGCTTAAAATTTCAAGGGCCGAAGATACAATCCTGATGAAAACTTTTTCCAAACATCAGCCTTAGATTCACTATATTCTGGGAGATATGATCCCTCCAATTTAGGGTTCCAACCTCTTCCAGAATTCATCCCTAAACAGGATACCTGGGGATAATTGCAATATATTGGGGTACAGAGGTCCAAATGGAATTCCTGAAGATGTTCCAGAAAGGGAACAGACTTTAATTTTTGTGGTTGGAATATCAGACTCAGAAGATCAACCAGTTACATGTGGCATGCCGTAAAACTTCACTTCTATGAACAGTCCTGTAACATGTCACCTTGGGAAACGGATCATAAATCCCAAATGGTGAAACCTATGGTGTTAGATCAGGGACATGCGCGGTTACCTCAGTCCAAAATTTCAGACATAGAGGAGCAGAAATTTCAGAGATATCATAGAAACATTAACAGGCATTTCTACAGAAGAAATTGGAAAATTAGGGCTTCCTGTTCCAGGAGCTTCCCTCCACTGTTTTCAGAAAAGGAGTACATTGGAAAGCTCCATTTGAAGAGATATATCTGTTTATCCAATCAGATCTGAAAGATTCCAAGTTTTGAAAATTAGGGTTTCTGTGACAAACCCTAGATCAGCCAACTTCGAAACCAAGACGGACACCTCAAATCCATAAGATCTAATCCTTTGTTATTTTCATTTGAGGTTATCATTTCAAAGTGATCTATCACATCAGCTTGATGATAAGCTTGGTGAAGTTCACAACTTTCAAGCATAAGAGTATTTGATCTCTCTGAAGAAAATGGATTGGACACCTACATGAGTATAGAGGTTCCAGTTCCAGAGGGAGATGAGGTAAGAAGCCTTTCACGAGAAGAACTTGGTCAAAGCCCAGAAGATAATTGATGATTCAGTCATGATTCAGTCATGAGACCATACAATCATAAGAGTCTCTCAAATAAAGAACAACTTGAAGCAGTAAAAGAAGAAGTCAAGAATCCAGAAGTGGTGATGGCCACCTTGAATATCCTCCCAGGATCATGGGATTCATCCATGCAAGGAATGTGTAGCAGAAGGAAGTGATTACTTTTAGCATACTTCGAGAAGAAGAAGAAGCTCGACTCATAAGAAGAGAAGAGAAGATGGGAGCAATTGAAGATCAAGATCTCACCATCCAAATAAGATCCCTCAAGCGATGAGGAATACGAAGGACTCAACTCTTGAAGCACCTCTTATCCATCCTAGCATTTGGATAAGAAACGATGCTATGATGAATGAAGAAGACAATGAAGCTGAAGACTCAAGAAGGAGTATACCCACGAAACAAATAAAGATAAGTATTCAATTGTCATTTCATTGTTTTGTTATGCATTTGTTTATATTCAGTAAATGTATTATGCATGATAGAATGGTTGCATTAATGACAGTATACTACTAATATGCATGTGATGGGTAAGTAGCTCATGGTGGTATACAACTCTCCATTGCTACTTATCTAGAATGAAACCTCTTTGCTGACATATTTGCACAATCTCAATGTTGTCCTGGTAGAGATGGAAGGCATCTAGAAAATTTTAGTGAGATATGGATGAATGTTGTATTGGCTAAAGTAGTTGCATGATCATATATTTATGCATAAGAAATTGCCAATATAAATATTCCTTACGAAATGTTCTAACCATACAAATGCATTTGACTTGTAGGAAAGATCGCATACATAATCGCCTACAAGAAAAGAAGGATGAAACTTGTTCCGAAGAACAAGTGACGACAGTTCAAGACAAAGAATAATATGACGAGTGCAGTGACATCATTGATGCAGAACCTTCTAGCCACCAAGAAGAAAGAGAAGACCAGTTTAAGAAGAATGATGTCAGGGCGCAGTATCGAGACATGAAGAGAAGTTCATAGTTCCATCATGCAGTAGATGGAAACATCGTGGGATACAAAGCAAGATTCGTAGCACGAGGCTTCTCACGAAAGGAAGGCCTAGACTACGAAGAGACATTTTCAGCTAGTAAGAGTTGAAACACATACATGATGAGATTGATGAAGATATTAACCTTTGGAGATGTAAGTCTATACACTAGATGGTCACATAGAATATTAGTAGCATAGGAAGCTACTTTTCACTCCGGTACAAAATGTTTTCAGTGCATAGAGTACAGAAGATAGAGGGAGTATGATGCTTCGCTTCAGAGGGAGTGACTACAGAATATCTTGAAATTCGACATGGTACGATAGGACAGGAAGATTACTGATGACTCTAGGCTTTATTGAGAGTAAAGTGGATTCCAACCTTTGCTTCATGGTTGAAGGCGGAAGACCAGTGGTGCTCCTGTTATGTGTCAATGCACTATTTTCTAGGTATGGAGGTGTGGCAGAGTACAGATGGAATCTTCCTTGGATAAGGGAAGTATGCAGTAGAGATCCTAAAGAGGTTTGGGACGATGGACTGCAAATCTATGGCCATACCTATGGCATCGAACCTAAAGCTATTGAGTGATGCTTCATCAGAGTCGGTTGATGCTACGATGTATCATCAGATGATTGGGTCATTAATGTACCTGACAAACACGAGACAAGATATTTGCTTTGCTGTGAACACCTTGAGCCAGTACTTGACAGAAAGAGTACTTCAGGATGTTGCTTCAGTATGGGATCAGGTGTGATCTCTTGGTTTAGCAGGAAGCAATCCTGTGTGGCACTGAGTACAGCTGAAGCAGAGTGTGTCGCAGCTTTTTTAGCTAGTTGTGAGGCAATATGGCTGCATAAGCTATTGTTTGATATATTTGATCTCTAGTTGGATGCTACTTGTATACATTGTGACAACCAGAGTTGCATGAAGTTGTAAGAGAATCCAGTGTTCCATGACAAGTCAAAGCATATCGAGATCAAGTATCACTATATCAGGGATATGGTGCAGAGAGGAGCAGTGAAGCTCCAGTATGTTGCGACGGAGGAACAGATAGCTGATGTGTTCATGAAGCCATTAGCCAAAGTGAAGTTCGAGTACTTCAGAGAGAAGCTTGGAGTGCTCCAGATCGAGGTTTCCTCCAAGGGAAAGTGATGAGTCCCAAAGCCATTCTGACAAGGAGGTCAGATGTAAGGGCCGTGCCATTCTGTCATGGTGAGAGGATTGGTTCCTTCCATGTCAGATATGAGTGCTGAGATCCATAGCCATTATGACGAGCAGGTCAGATGTAAGGGCTGAGCCATTCTTTCATGGTGAGAGGATTGGTTCCTTCCATGTCAGATATGAGTGCTGAGATCCATAGCCATTTTGACGAGCAGGTCAGATATAAGGGCTGAGACATTCTGTTCATGGCTAAAGGATTAGGTTCCTCCCATGTCAGATGTGAGTGCTGGCCATTCTATCAAGTAGGACAGATGTAAGGGAATCTACCACTCTCTGAGAGAGTGGAGGCACCTGGTCAGTTACCAGGTAGCTCAGTCTGGGACTGGGGGCCATTCTGATGAGGGTGTAGGATTCAGTTCCTACCAGGTCAGATGTGAGTGCATGCCCTTCTGATGAGTAGGTCAGATGTAAGTGCAGAAATATTCTATCATTGTGAGCCGGATGCGATTCCAGCCTGGATGAAAGTATGGAAATATTTCATCATTGTGAGTAAGATGTGTTCCCTCCTGGATAGAAGTCTTCCATCATTGTGAGCCGGATGCGATTCCATCTTGGGTGAAAGTATGGAAATCTTTCATCATTGTGAGCAGGATGTGTTCCCGCCTGGATGGAAGTAGGCCTTTCTGACGAGTAGGTCAGATGTAAGTGTTGAAGCCATTTCACAGATGGTAGTAGATGTGCCTACCATGCTGGTGAATGTGACTGCTGGGCCTTTCTGATGTGATTGTAGTTTACTACATGATCAGATGTGAGTGTTGGGCATGCCTTTCTGACGAGTAGGTCAGATGTAAGTGTTGGGCGTGCCTTTCTGACGAGTAGGTCAGATATAAGTGCTGGGAGAAGACCTACCTGATGGCTAGGCCTACAACCAGCATGAAAGAAGGTTGGCTCTGTAGAACTTCCTATGACGAGATAGTACACACATGATGATGACCAGGTGAGATCTAGATCGAGCTATGATCCAGATCCAGTTATGATGACTCCGAGAGATCCAGATCGAGAGATGATCCAGATCCAGTAGTGATGATCCAGATTGAGAGATGATCCAGATCCAACAGTGATGATCCAGATCGAGTGATGATCCAGATACAGTCCAGTGATGTTGATCCAGATCGAGAGATGATCTAGATCCAATGTTGATGTTCCATGATGATCCATATCGAGAGATGATCTAGATTCAGTGATGATGATTCAGATAGAGTGATGATCTAGATTCAGTGATGACGATCCAGATCGAGTGATGATCCAGATCCAGTGACGATGTTCCAGATCGAGTATGATCCAGTGACAATTTTCTAGATCAAGTATGATCCAGTGACGATGATCTAGATTGAGTGATGATTCAGATCCAAATGAAAGATGACTTGAAAAATGAAAGATGACTTGAAGACGAAGATGACTTGAAGATGATGAGGATTTGATGATGATTCAGATGATACAGAGAAGAAGACTTGTGCTAATAAATTGTGTCGAGAGAATACCTTCCTAGTTAAGAGGGAGTGTTGATGTAATTGTAAGTTCGGAATGTATTCACTTGTATTTCTTTTCTATTGCAACTCGATGTTTATTCCGGGATGTATTTGATTCATGTCATGCCCCGATGTTCCGATCGAGAAGTTTCTATAATGAGAATGTCATGTCAAGTCATTATGGGTAACCCTCTTATTGGTCAAGGGTTAAAGTCCCCACAGCTGTGCGACCCTTGGGTTATTAGACTATCCTAGTGAAGTCGACCCTAGGTGAGTCTTTGTAAGTCGGGGCAATAGTCCCCACCATTGTGTTACCCTCCTATTGGTCAGAGGAGGCAAAGTCCCCACAAGTGGTGGGCCACTATGGTTATTAGACACTCCTAGAGATGTCGACTCTAGTAAGTAATTGTTAAGTGAGGCCGACATGTTGGAGTGCACTTCAAGTGAACAGAAGAATATAAATAGAGAGTGAGATCCTCTCTATTTATCACTTGCAACACACATCACTCACTCACTCAAGTGTGGCGCATAAGTGAGGAAGGAAATACACTGGGACTAGACAAGAAGAAGACTATTGTTGTCGGGAGAGCATCTTACTGTTTTCTGGTTTTACCTTTTGTGTTGATTCTATCTCTGAGGAAGTTGCGGTGTTTTCTCCATTTATGGTTTCCCCAATCAAAACTCTTTGTGTCTCTTGTCTCTTGTGATGTGCTTATGTTTTATTACTGTGCTTGTTATTCTCTCAGTGAAAAGATCCTAACATCATAATGCTAGCTTATATGATGAAAAACTAACATTTGAAGTCTTTGAGATAATTGATGATAGCAACCCCTGTCCAGCCTTGCTTGGAATTGAATGGGCAATGGAGAATTCTGCAGTAATCAACCTTAAAAATAGGCAGATGAATTTTGAAGGAAAAGGCTTAAGAGTCATAGTACCATTGGATCCTTCTCAAGGAGAAAGCTACACAAATCCAATCAGAGATGAAGATCGGGATGTTTTGGATCATATCTACAACATCACAGCTAAAGAAGAATATTATGTTAACCCTACTACTGAAGGTATAATGGATTGGAAGTGTGACAGTTCTTGCATGACTGATTCAGATGAAGGCTTAGAGAATCGGCAGAATAGAATTTATGAACTACATGGACATCGATGTGCAAGAATTACCAAGTCTCTCAGATGTCTTGGCTCACAGACAAGAGTCTTACCTATTTTTTATGGCTTGACAGATCCCAGAGATTTTATTTTGCAATTCTCAAAGCAGGTACCAAACTCACAGAAAATGGAGACTCTAGATTCAGTATTTAGAGCCACAGCTGGTAGATGGTGGAATGGTCATAAAAAGTACATTCATAGTTGGAAAACTTGTCAAAAGTCCCTTCGCCTGAGATTCATGGATCAACCTCAGGAGGTGCGAAGCAAGTTTAATGGTAAGACTAGCCCTCAAGAACATTTGGAGCAATGTTATGAATCATGGAAGCATGTACCTTGTGAAGAATGGGTACATAGGTTTATACACACTCTGGAACCTGTAGCAAAAGAACTGGTATGCGGAAGTGGAGCTTCGCCATGGTACTGTAAGATGGGATAGTCTTGTTGATAGTTTTGTGCTGACATTTTCTATTAATGAGGTATGTCCTGCTTTGGATGCAGCTATTAGGTTGATCCATACTAAGGTGTTTGATGATAAAGAAATAGCAGAGTACCAACCTGATTGGAAGAAACAAGAGGCCAATGCAGTAGAATTCTATAACCTCGCAATTGATGAGGATGAAGATTTGCGCAATATTAACATTCCTAAGTCAGAAGGACACTGCGAAGTACATGGGCCAGCAATCGAAGCACCTGAAGTGACTCAGCCATTGAAGACAAGGACAGTAAACATTGGATCAGAAGAATAGCCCAAGTACGCTACCATTGGAGATTGTTGGGATGAAGAAATGGTGAGCAAAGTGACCCAACTTCTCCATGAATATCAGGATTTATTTTCGACAAAGTTCTCAAAAATGAAAGGTATCCTTGGTGATATAGGAGTGATAAAAATTCGTTTGAAACCTTATGCGAAGCCTGTGAAACAGCGCCCTTATAGCATGAACCCTAAGTATAAAGAAAAAGTCAGGATGGAGCTAGATAAGATGCTCACTGCAGGAATCAGCGAGGCTATCAAAGAAATTCTGTCGTGGTACAAGGATGTGTCAAAGGTCCCTATTGTGCCGAAGCTGAAGTTGGTGGCTGTGCCGAAGAAGAAAGATGTATCGGAGCTTAAAATTCGACCGTTAAAAAAAACCAAATTTGGCAGCACCGGTATGTTAACTACATTAACTACATGTAATAATGAGATCCTGGGAAATATAGCATCGTTTGGACAAGATCTCTATCAAATTTGGTGTCTTCAATGCACAGTTATGATAGATTTCCTTGATGGATTCTATAAGAAGACACCCACACCCACGAAGCTCGCATTATGCAGTTTCTTGAGTTGTACAATTGAGCCCATGACAGCTGATCGCGAGCTTCAGGAATTAGTGAGAGAATTTGAATAGGGGGGTCTCGAGAACCTTTTCTTCCACCCACCTGTGCCTGCACCCCGCGAAGAGATTCCCCCATCACTAACTCAGCCAATGTAGACACGATCTACCAGGAAAAATTTTAAGCCAAAAGTACGCTCTAAGCGAAATGAAGACAGACACAAGCAATCAGGGCAAACACCGGAGGAACCCGAGATGAATCCATCTGGTTTAGCAGATATCCCACCTGAAGGGGATGAGAACGTTGCCTTGTAGCGTCCACCATCTCTTCTGCCTGTTAGACCAGGAGTTCAGCTACCTCGGGGGACAAAGAAGTTCACCTTATGCATCCCTTCGCTGCCACCGAGTGTGCAGTTGGTCGGAACCATGACAGGGAAAATAGACCGGCTTAAGTATGCAGACCATAATACGAATGATCTTGGGAAGTTTCCACAGTTCGCACCTGGAACATACTTGCACTCCGTCAAATATCCGAATACTGGAGCGACATTACTGGAAGTGAAACAATGGGCTGCTGGCTTGGAGAAAGCTAGCTTATTGAAGATTCTAAATGTCCCCCACTTTGGTCGCAGCACACAGGTAACCGTGCTAGTCAAGCAGTTATTGGCATTAGTGCATGATGGGCACCTATGGATAGGAGACAAGAGAATTCCTTTCAATGGTGAACTCATTCATAGAATCACAGGCTTATCGAAGGAAGGGCCTGATCCAGGGATTGAATTTCCTTCAAAACAAGAAGATACGAAGCTAGCACACAGCATGAAGGAACACTTTGGGCTCACAAAAGGGAATCGAGGGTATCAAACCTCGACCATTCAGCATCAGAACATTCGGTTCGCTGCAGAGCTCTTAGCATGCAAGCTAATGCATAAGTGCAGACCCAACAAAGTGCCTGTGTCGATTGTTAGTATTGCTACAAACTGTGCGGAAGGCTACAGTTACAACTGGGCAGCATACATTGCTAAGGAATTCCTTGAAGATGCCCGCGATGTGCAAGAGAAAGGTAGACCCTTTCACTATTCATGGATGATAGTGCTTATTGCACTGGTCGGGTGGAAAGAACCTACTGAGGTGCAATTTATTGATGTGCCTCCGAAAATGCCTGGTGCAGCAAGGTACGCATCTATGTGGGCGTCGCAGAATAAATCCTTACAGCAGATGACGAATTATGTGTTCGTCTTTTACTCAATGAGTATCTCATATGAGATTCTGAAGACCCCGCGGCTCAGTAATGAGATATTCTCTTAGTATGATGGAGCGGCCAAATTCAGGGCCGACATACATCATCTTTTCATCCAGGCCCGCGCAGATAAAAAGCATAAATGGTTTAAGTTACCATACGTAGTAACCAAAGAAGACATCATCGTGATAGTTCAGCAGTGGTCGGCTGAATGGTTGAAGGACGCAGGGACAAAACCCAACATTCCAGTCCCCCCAGTCACCAATGTAGACGCAGGGCCTAGTCAGACGTAGCAGCATTAGAGGAAATTTCAACACAAAATGGGCCTCCTAAAAAGAATTAATAAAATAATAGTTAAAATAATAAAATAATATTTATTAATTTTGGAGGAAGAAAAGAAAACAACTACTTTTTTGTTTGTATTTTTGACATATATCCCCTTGCTTTTACTCAAATTTCAATTGGGAGAGCTCGTTGGATGCAGAATTAAATTCCGCATCCAACGAGTACCCACTCGGCATACTTTTGATAGACCCCGTACCCCAAAAGCAAGAAATACCTGAAAAAATGTGATGATGACATCATCATCACATTTTTTCAGGTATTTCTTGTTTTTGGGGTAGCAGGGTCCGTCAAAAGTATGTGGAGTGGGTACTCGTTGAATGCAGAATTTAATTCCACATCCAACGAGCTCTTTCGATCAAAATTTGAGTAAAAACACAGGGAGATATGTTGAAAATACAAACAAAAAAAGTAGTTTTTTTTATGATACCTATCCCCAAATTTATATTAAAAAAGTGTTTAAAACCTATATGGTATTTCAAATTTAAATCAATTTTATTGGCTAACACATGATGACATGGAATTTGAATCAAAGTTAAAAGGCCCATTTTGAGTTGAAATTTCCTCTAATGGAATGACCCACTCGAAGAAAGTGAAGAACAGAGTGAAGGCGACCAAGGTGGAGATGATGGAGATGAAGAAGAAGAAGATGACTCAGTCAAAATAGTCTCAGACCCTAATTGGCTAGATAAGTGCAAGTCGGCAGAAGCAGAGGAAGTGACCAAACCTCAATCCCGAAAGAAAATGAAGGCGTCAAAAGACAAGAATATCGACGAAGAGCCCACCCTGACAACTGAGGAGCTTGATTAGGCTCTAACAAATTCCACGGAAGTTCTCACCAAGAAATGGTTAGAGTTTGCAGCTACACACCTTGATGCACTCACCGACGTAGCTCGGGGAATTTCAAAGCTTAAGGAGTTACTAGAAAAATCAGCAACTGGTGCTGTAGCAAACAACACCCCAGTAAGTGCGCAGCCATACATAAGACAATGGTCAGTTAGAGAAAACAGGGGACAAGTGTCAAGTGCAACCCTTATAATAGCTGACGCAGCGTCTCACTCAGAGATGAGCATGATAGTTGGAATAGATTACACCAAGATGTCCATGACGGAGTTGCATCTCTACCAATTAGCAATCATGAAGGATATCCAAGCACGGGACCACTACTCACAGATACAATTGGAAAATACCATGAAGCGGAGTGAGAGCCTCGCAGCGCAGTTGAAGGAAGCGGAGCAGAGGAAGAGCGACGCAGAATGTAAGCAGGCACATTGGCACGAGTATTGGATGAGGTGTGTCGAAGTCTTCCCGACTTCGACATCTAGGCCGAGGAAGAGCCGGAGCAAAGAATCACCAAGCTGAAAGATTACGCATAGCAGTCTCATAGTGAAATAGAGAAGCTCAAAGCAGAACATGAGGCTCAGATTACGGAGCTTCAACTTTGCATCATCCCAGAGATCCCACCAGAAGTTAGGGAGTAGTGCCGCAGAGATATTCAGGCCTCAGCAGCAAATATCTCAGATCTCGTGAGCAGCGCAGCAAAACTGCTAAAGGAAAGCGTTGACACCTCGACAAAACTGTAGGAAAATCCAGAAATAGAAAAGCTATAGGAAACCATCAAGCAGCAACAAACAGAGCTGGATGCAGTGAAAGCAGAAATTAAGACTCTGCCTCCTATGCAAAAGATGCTCAAGGTAAAGCAAAGTAAGGAACTCCAACAGGAAATTGAGTTGTGCAGAGTGAAAGAAACATTGTTGGAAAATTCTATGTAGCCCCTTGTCAATGAGGCCTTGGAGTTGAGTACTGCTGCGAACAACCAGCTCAAATTTCTGAAGGAGTACGATGCATTTGCACAGGAAAAGGCTAGCGAAGCATTAGCAACAACATTGTAGGAGTTGGTGGAGAAGGAGCAAGCAGCCGACGATATCATGCGAGGCCTTAACAAGCATTTTATTATCCTCGCCAACAAGATTCTCCCGCCAGACAAACAACAGAGTGTCCCAGGACGGGACACTGGTGAGTCTTAGGGGCTTGTTGGGGCACGCACCTTAATGGTCCTTAATTTTTGTAACTTCACGGTTTTTTGGGAAGCTTGTAAGCGGAGTTGCAACTCAAAATAGTCTTAGGGGTGTCGGGGTTGAGTCAAAGCCCTCTTTTTTGTAATTGTCCATAAATTTCGAGTAGAAGCCCATGATTTTGTAATAGTGCACTTGTATAAATAGGCACTCATGTAAATATGTCAAAGGTATCTAATGACATGAGGATCATCTGATGCGAAGAAGTTAGATCTATTTTGGGTTTTAAGGTCAAGTCCCAGCTGTGTGTGTGGACGACCTCTGCAGCTGTGTGCGTAGAGGGTTTTGTAAGAAAGGAACTACAACTGAGTGCGTAGCTTAGAGATTATAAGAAAGAGGAACTGCAGCTGAGTGCACAGTTAGACTTGAAGGAAAGGATCTGCAGCTGAGTGCGCAGATCAAAACTGTGTTTTGTAAAGAGTTGACTAAAATTGCAGTTTTGTGGACGTAGCCCCTACATTGGGGGTGAACCACGTTAAATCTTGTGTTGTGGTTCTTTTGTGTTGTTTATGTTATGTTTTTTTATGCATTGATAAGTAGATAAATGATAAAGTAAGATAACTGTTAAGTAGTAACCTCGCTGTGAATTCCCAGTTAAGGGTTAAGCAAGTAACGTTATTTATCTAAACTGCGAAGCTAACTAAGTGAATGTCAAAGCTCTGTTTTGTATAAATATTTGTTGTTAAGGCTAAAGGTACAGTAATATCCCTCTTTTGCTTGTAGAAACCTGATTCTGCGGCACCCCATAGCTATTTCGTGTGAGACTGCAACCTGTTCGCAGGTTGTTGCCGAAAGGGCCAATACTGTGGGTCTTTTTGTTGGTGCGAAGTTAAAGTATAAACCCCAGGTCTACCCTATATCCCAACACCTCCTGCTTCCACCTCCTCTACCCTCAAAACAAGAAGATCCCATATCTTTTTAGTATCCTGAAACTGAAAGGTAACCCGAAAATGAGAAAGGTAGGATAACCGAGAAAACCTCCTTTCGGGTGAAAAAGGACAGTGAAAATACTTTCATTATGTTTATATTCATTCACATGTTCCTCAAGATCTCTTCGTACTATTTATTTTTTTCCTCAATGGGTTTATGTTATTTCTTTTTTCCCTTCCCCTCCTTTGTCGAGAAAGAGCTATGTGAGTTGGGGAGGGCAGAGAGGGTATAGGGCAGAGGGTAGAGTTGGAGGTTCGAGGGTAGATAACATGGGGATTAGATTGTCCCTCGATGGGGAGTGCGATAGATTAGAATTTGATGGGGAGCTTAGATTTTCCCTCATCGCATTGGGACGTGAGATTGTACTTCGTATTGGGAGTGATATAATTGAAAGTTGAAAAAAAAGAGCAAAGGTAGCTATAGCCATGGGGTTAATATCCCTAGTTGATTCTGTTGATCCGTTTGAAGCTAATAATAAGTTCAAGCAGTTTATGTTGCAGATCGAGATCTAGTACCCGCTTATCTTTACCCGGTACCGTACTATAGATCCAGCACTAGTAGTAGATGTTGTAGACCCAGCAGCAGTCTAATTGCAAAACTGCTTTAATTTGATTAATCCACCATCGGTTTGTGATAGCTTATCTCCTTAGGTACCACATTATGTAAACAAAGGAGATGAGTAAACAGTATTGTTCAAACATAATTGTTCCGTATTCTTTAGCTTAAGCATGTTTGGTCTAGTATTCATCATATCTAATAATGTTATACTATTGATTCTCCTGTACTAGTTACTTCAATGTGATTAAGTTTGAGATATAGGAGGTTGAGCCATTCAAGCTGGTCAGGAAGTTTCATTCACTTACTAAAGTATAGGAGAATGAAGTGTGCAGGATCACTCCTGATACTTTCTTCCTTCATATAAGGAATCCTCTTGGTTGGTCAAAGCTAGAAGACAGATGCAGATTGGGCAGGAAATGTTGATGACAGAAGAAGTACAAGTGGAGCAGTAACCTGTTAAAGCTATTAAAGCGAGTAAAGTGACTTCACTAGCGACTTATTTATTCCATTAAATATTTTCGGAGTAAAAACATAGCCCCCCCTGTTTCTATCTTTCGGGTGTGTGTGTGATTGCCATGGTTCTTCGAAAATAAAGGGAGTGAAAAGTTACGTAACAGCATTTTGAGAAGCACTATCCATGTCAGGTTATTCCTTCTCTTCATCAATCCAAGATTGGGAGTCTGGCTGTATTAACTAAAACTCAATCGATCTGAATAAGTACTCATCAACGTGTAAGCTCATCTAACTTAATTGTGTGTAACTCTCTATTGCTGCCTGATCCCACCTGACTGTTGATCTAGACCTTGTCAACTTCTTGCTTCGACCTTGCTGCATGCCTTCTCTATCCCTTGACCTGTATGCCCTATACCACTTGCTTCATGAAATGCTTATAAGGGGGTTCACTATTTCTCTTCTCGGGAGGAAGGCTCGGCATTTTTAAGTCATATTAACCTGCTATCTTTAAGGTAATAAAACAAGGATTGGAGAGAGGGGAGAGGAGGAGCTTGTTGGGACTCCAACCCTGAAGGTCCTTAGTTTTGGTAACTCCGCAGTTTTTGAGGAAGTGTAAGCGGAGTTACAACCTAAAATAGTCTTAGGGGTGTCACGTGTGGGTCGAAACCCCTCTTTTTGTAACTAACTCTTGTGTTAAATCCAGGGTTAGGGTTTTGGGCGCCCATGGTGTAAATCCATGGTTTTGTAACAGTGCGCTATATAAATAGGCACTTATGTAAAGAAGTAGGGTTAGGTCTTGAATGATTATCTTATGAAGCTATTGTAATGCGAAGTTAAGAGATTGTATAAGGTTTTTTGTAAGAAGGTCAAGTCCCAGCTGTGTGCGGGATGACCTCTGCAGCTGTGTGCACAGAGGGATTTTGTGGGTAAAAAAGAAGATCTACAGCTGTGTGCGCAGAGGCCTGCTGCTGTGTGTGCGGCTTTGAGGACTGAAGGGATCTGCAGCTAAGTGCGCAGATCAAAACTGTCGTTTTAGTTGTAAAGAGTTAAATAAAGCGTAGTTCTGTGGACGTAACCCCTACACTGGGGGTGAACCACATGACATCTGGTGTTGTGGTTCATTTGTGTGATTTGTTATTATATTTTATGCACTGTTAAGTAAATAACTGATAAAGTAAGATTGATGTTAATAACTAGCTTCGCTGTGAATTCCCAGATAAGGGTTGTGCAAGTAACTGTTTATTTATCTAATCGCAAAGCTGAATAATTGATAATACAAGCATTGTGTTAAGTAAATATTAATAGTTAAAGACTAAGGGTACAGTAAGATTCTCTCTTCTGCTTGCAGAAACCTGATTCTGCGGCACCCCATAGCTATTTCAGGTGAGACTGTAGCCTGTTTACAGGCTGCTGCCGAAAGGGCCAACACTGTGGGTCTTTTGTTGGTGCGAAGTTAAAGGTGAAACCCGGGTCTGCCCATTTAACCCAACAAATTGGTTCTGTTGCCGGTTGAACTCAATATCTGTTGAAGAGAGATCTACGTCGTACCTTGAGGGCTATGTTTTTAAGACCCTCTGTAAAATAAATTGGTGATTGGGTCGAAGCGACCTATTTGAAGTTTGCAGAACAGGAAAATAAAGATCCCCGTCGTAGCGCGGAACAATTTTTGCAAAGGTACGTTTTTTCTGATGTTCATGAAATTTTCTTTGGTTCTATACACATAGAGTTGCACCAGTGGTTATCCAGGTTAACAGAAAGGAGGATGAAATTCCAAGAAAACCAGTTTCCTCCCTGGACCCCCGCAAGAATCACTATCTTGAAAAGAGTGAACAACGCGATCTCGCGAGCCGTGGATTTTTGGACTGCGCGAACTCTCGAAGCATTTGTGATGGAGTTCGCCGTCGACACAAGTACCTCCTTTAGCAAAGTTGAACGACAATTTTTCAAAGGACCAAGGGGTAAGTAATTGAACCTATTTAGTTTGAATATTAAAATACTATTGGCTGAAAAAGGAATCTTGCTTATCGAATCAGATTGTTAGATCTAGTATTGCTAACCTATGATTGGAAGTGACTGGGACTGCGACGAGCAAAGTGGTTTGCTGCGAAACGACAAAAGATATAAGAGAGATATCGACTCCTCCAATGAGTATACCCCTTTAAGCTCTTAAGCCTCTAATTCTGCCGAGGTCCCCTCTGTTAGAAACCCTCCGATAACCCCGCAGCAGAGACCTATTATCCCTGAGAACCTTTCGTTGTCTGAAAGTAACCCTAGCCCGAATATCCCTGTCACAGGTCAGTCATCCCCAGCTAGTTCAAACCCTTCTTCCCCCCCTAGATCCCATATGGACCATGTTCATGATGACATGAAACTACCGGTTTTTAAAGGAACTGGGTCAGAAGATCCAGAACATTTCTGGTTTATGTGTGAAGCTGTGTGGACCGTAAAGAATATTACGGACATAGATGTTCGACGAGCGCAGTTGATCACTTCTTTCAGAGACCGAGCCCTAACTTGGTTTATGAAGTTTACTAGCACGCAGAATCCTGTCTTAGCTGACATCAAAGTAGCACTGATCTGAGAATTTAAGAAACCTAAATCAGAGTCGCAGTGCATCACTGAGTTAAAAGAGATTCAGCAGCGGCGAGGCGAATCTGTGTGGGACTTTGGTCAGAGATTCAAAGTTCTGCTTGACCAAGCTAGCTTCACGATTGGACCAGCACAACATAAAGAGTGGTTTATTGCAGCATTATTACCTCACATCAGAGCTCAACTCATGCAACAGAAGGTTGCTGATCAGCAAGAGGCCTTAGAGATTGCCATAAAGCTTGAAACTGCACCTGTCGAAGATAACTCTGGCATAGCTCAAATTCAAGCGCAGCTCGTGGAGATGGATTTAGAACTTCGGGACATGAAAAAAGGGAAGGCCACCCACGAAGGGGTATGGTGTATACATTGTCGAATAGAAGACCATGACAAGGACCAGTGCCCGGTGCTGAGAAACTATTTGAATACTGGCGCACCAAACCTGTTGAATCCTAGTGTTTTGTACTGTGAGATCTGTCGAACTACTGGCCAGCATCGACCGGAAGACTGCTATCTGTTACAGAGGTATGTTCAAGTCCCGAAGAACCCTTACTATAAATTTTGTAAGTCCGTTGGCCACAATGAAGACGAATGTCGCAGTTTCGACCTTATGAGGGAGCGGACCTACGACACTTATAGGATCTATCCAGATGCACAAGGCAATGATGGATATGGTTACCGAGGTGGTCGAGGTAGTTTTAGAGGTCGTGGTCGTGGTATGCCTGGAGGAGGTCGAGGTCAAGTTATTTGCTATAACTGCAATCAGGAAGGACATCTAGCTCGAGACTGTCAAAACCCAACCACGACATGTAGATACTGCAAAGCAGTTGATCATGTCATCGATCAGTGCCCACAGTTACTAGCTAAAATCCAAGAAAGAAACAGCAAACCTAGTCCGAGTGCCCAGTTGATTGTTGTCGAGCCACGACCGATCCCAGCTGTTAATGTTGTTACAAGAAGTGGAGCTACGACAGAGGTGCAGTGTCAGGAAAAGTAGCCTGACGAAGCTTGGGTTCGCAAGGCCGTAGAGAAAAATCCAACATTTGATGTTCGACGAGGAAAAGAAACTTTTTTGGAGGCCAGACAAGACTTTGTTGATTCAGATTTACCAGCACCAAACAAGCAGCATCAGCAGCTGCAATCCCAGGAACACTCACAAGGCCAAGTAAGTACTCTGTCATCGTTTTTACAGAGTTGCATCAAATTGTTAAGAAATCAGAATGCCTTAAATGAATTACAAAAAGTTATACAGTCTTGTGAACCTCATCAAAGTCCTGATAGTGAAAGAGCTATTAGTAGAGTTAGAAGAACTGGAAGAGAGATGAGACTACATGCTCAGGTAGGAGAGTATGACATGAAGGATATTATTTTAGATCTGGGTTCTGAAGTCAATATTTTAACTAAGCAAACATGGGAACAAATGGGAAAACCTACCCTTGATTGGTCACCTATACAGTTGAGACTAGCCAATCAACAGAGGATTGTACCCTTAGTAATATTTCCTCGGGTACCAGTGGATATAGATGAAGTCAGTACTGTAGCAGATTTTGAAGTTATTGAGATCATATGATGACGGTAACCCCTATCCAGCTTTGCTAGGAATTGAGTGGGCAATAGATAGTGATGCAGTTATCAATCTTAAAAAGAGACAAATGACTTTTGAAGGGAAGGGATTGAGAGCACTACTACCATTGGATCCTTCTCAAGGAGAAAGATATATGGAGCCAGTCAGAGAGGAAGATCAGGATATTCTAGACCACATCTATAATATCACAGCTGAAGAAGATTATGTCGAGCCTAATGCCGAAGGTGTAATGGATTGGCAATGTGACAGCTCCTGCATGTATGACTCAGATGATGGTCTAGAGAGTTGGCAGAATCGACTATATGAGCTACATGGCCATCGGTGCGCACGAATTACCAAATCTCTTAGATTCCTTAGTGCACAGGACAGAGACTTGCCTACATATGATGGGTTGACAGACCCAGGAAAATTCATTGCATAGTTCTTAGAACAAGTGCCAGAATCACAGAGAATACAGACTCTGGAAGCAGCATTAAGAGCTACAGCAGCAAGATGGTGGAAAGGCCACAGGAAATATATTCACAGTTGGGAAGCTTCCCATAAATTTCTACGCCTCCGATTCCTAGACCAATCTCAAGAGGTACGAAATAAGTTCAATGGGCAGAACAGTCCCCAGGAACATTTGAAGCAATTTTATGCAGCATGGGAACATGTACCTCGCGAGGAATGGGTGCATAAGTTTGTACACACTTTGGAACCTATAGCAAAAAGCTGGTATACGGAGGTCGAGCTTCGACACGATACTGTAAGTTGGGATGATCTTGTTGATAGTTTTATACTTACATTTTCTGTTAACAAAGTTTGCCCTACTTTAGATGCAGATGTCAGACTGATCCATGACAAGGCAGGTGATGATCAAGAAAGAACTGAGTACCAAACTAAGGAGCAAAACCAAGAAGCCCCGTCACAGATCTTACCAAGACAGACCACAAGCAATGTTGTACCAAGGCTGCCAGTTGTGACGAAGCTAAGACAGTGATCTTACCGGAGCACAAAAACACGGCAAAGCTTAAAATCCAGCCATTGGAAAACAGCCGAATTAGCGGCATGGGCACTTTAATTACCTTAATTATCTGTACTAATGAGATCATGGAAAATCCAGTACCAGTCGGACAAGATTTTTATCGGATTTGGTGCCTTAAATGCATCGTCCTAACATATTTGATAGATAAAGTGTATAAGAAGATTCCTAAGTTGGCAAAAATCGCATTCTGCATTCCCTTAACACTTACGAGTGAACCCATGACAGACGAGCGAGAGCTTTAGGATCTAGTAAAAGAGTTTGAGCAGGGGGGTCTCCAGAGTCGTTCCGACCCCCCACATATCTCTGTGCCCCATGAAGGAGCTCACCCAGCCCCACCACGGCCAATGCAGACACGGTCCACCAGGAAAAATTTTAAACCTGAAGTTCGTTCTAAGCGGAACGAAGACCGACACAGGAAATCAGGGAAAACATCAGGGACTCACCAAATGGACCTGCCTAGTTCAGCACAGGTCCCGACTAGAGAAGAAGAGCACATTGAACCACAAAGGCCACCGTATCTCCAGCCCGTCCGGCCAGGCGTCCAGCCACCCCGGCGGACAAAGAAGTTTGCATTAAGCATGCCCTCACTGCCACCGGGTGTACAGCTGGTTGGAACCATGACAAGAAAAATAGACCGGCTCAAGTATGTCGACCATGATATAAATGATCATAGCAAGTTTCCACAGTTCGCACCTGCTCAATACTTGCATCGCGTCAAATACCCAGACAATAATGTGACACTATTGGAAGTGCGACAGTGGGCTGCCGGCTTGGACACAGCTGGCCTATTAAAAATGCTTGATATTCCTCATTTTGGGTGCAGCACACAGGTGACCGTCGTGGTTAAGCAGTTGTTATCATTAGTACATGACGACCACATGTGGATAGGAGACCAGCAAATTCCTATCAATGCCGAGCTTATTCATAAGATCACAGGCTTACTGATAGCAGGGCCTGATCCGAGCACTGAATTTCCGTCAAAACATGAGGATACGAAGCTCGTGCAGAGCATGAAGGACCGTTTTGGCCTGACCAAGGGGAAACAAGGGTATCACACTTCCACAATTGAGGACAAGAACATCCGCTTCGCAGCTGAGCTCTTAGCGTGCAAACTCCTGCGAAAGTGCAGGCCCAGTGAAGTGCTTGCCCCGGTTATAAGAATCGCCATAAACTGTGCTGAGGGTTAGACTTACAACTGGTCCGCATATCTTGTGAGGGAATTCCTGGAAGATGCCCGTGATGCACAGGAAAAAGGTAGACCTTTTCATTATTCCTGGCTATTAATACTTATTGCATTAATTGGGTGGAAAGAACCAACTGAGGCTCAGTTCGTGGAGGCACCCCGAGGCATGCCGGGTGCAGTAAGATACCCATCCTTCTGGCTGTCGTCCGACAGAACATCTCAGCAGATGACGAACACTGTGTTCGCCTTTTATGGCATGAGTATACACTACTAGATCTTGCGAATACCACGACTTACCCATGAGCTGTTCTCTCAATATGAAGGTGCCGCGAACTTCAGTGCCGACATGCATCATGTTTTCATTCAAGCCCATGCAGACCCAACACATCAGTGGTTTAAGTTACCATATGTAGTAGCCAAAACAAACATCCTGGGAATCGTTCAACAGTGGCCAGCTAACTGGTTGAAAGATGCAAGAAAGAAACCCACTATTCCAGTTCCCCCCGTTACCCAGACAGGCGCAGGTACCAATCAAGCGCAGCAGCAAAGTCCACTAGAAGACAACGAAGACCTAAGCGACTCGCAGCAAGAGGGAAACGACCAAGGTGGAGATGGTAACCACGAAGAAGAGGATGAAGAGTCGGCCAAAACTCTATTCGATCTTAATCGATCGCCTAAGTGCAAATCACCAGCGGTGCAGGAGGTAAGGAAGCCTCAGTCCCGCAAGAAGACAAAGGCATCGAAGGACAAAGATCTAGACGAAGGAGTCACTGTGTCATTGGAAGAGCTTGAGAAAGATCTTGACCGGTCCACTAAAACACTAACTCAAAAGTGGTCACAGTTCGCGGATGTGCATCTTGCTGCGCTCATGGGTGTCGCAAACAGGGTGTCGGAGCTGAAAGAGCTAGCAACAAAATCAACGACTAATACAACGACAAGTAGTGCCCCAGCATCCGCACAGCAGGATATGAGACAATGGCCAACCAGAGATAACAGGGGCCAAGTGTCAAGCGCATCCCTAATACTGGCTGATGCAGATTCCCGACCGCAGATGGGTATGACAGTTGGAATTGACTATACCAAGCTGTCTATGACAGAATTGCACCTCTGCCAATTAGCCATCACGAAGGAGATCCACACACGAGATAGCTACTCTCAAATATAGTTGCAAGACACCGTGAAGCAAAGCCAGAATCTTGTAGCAAGGCTGGAAGAAGTGGCACAAAATAAGAAAGAGGCTGAACATACAAGAGCTACACTGGCTCGAGCACTAGATGAGGCATGTCGGAGTCTTCCTGACTTCGACATCCAAGATGAAGAGGAACTATAGCAAAGAATTACCAAGCTGAGAGACTACGCCCAAAAGTCTTGCAGCGAAATTGAAAATTTAAAAACAGAACACCAGAATCAGATCGCAGAGCTTCAACTTCGCATCCCTCCAGAAACTCCGCCTAAGGTCCGAGAACAGTGCCACAGGGACATTCAGGCCTCAACAGTGAAAATATCAGATATTGTGGGTAGCGCAGCAAAGCTACTGGAAGACAGTATCGAAGCATGGGCAAACCTACAGGACCACCCAGATATAGGTAAGGTACAAGAAACCATCAATCTGCGATAGGCAGAATTAGATGCAGTCAGAGCAGAAATTAAGACGTTGCCTCCTATGCAGAAAATGGCTAAGGTGAAGCGAAGCAAGGAGCTCCAGCAGGAAATTGACTCCTGTAGGACGAAGATAACACTACTGGAAAATTCGCTACAGCCACTTGTCGATGAAGCATTGGAATTGAGCAATGCTGCGGAGAGTCAGCTCAAAATTTTGAAGAACTACGATACTTTTGCGCAGGAAAAGGCTAATGAAGTATCATCCTCAGTGTTGCAGGAATTGGTGGAAAAAGAGAAAGCAGCTGATTACATTATATACAACCTCAACAGTCGTTTCCATATCCTTACAAAGAAGATCCTCCCACCAGAAGAGTCACAGAGTGCCCCGGGACGGGCCACAAGTGAGTTTTAGGGGCCTGTTGGGGCTCCGACCCTAAAGGTCCTTAGTTTTGGTAACTCCACAGTTTTTGAGGAAGTGTAAGTGGATTTACAACCTAAAATAGTCTTAGGGGTGTCGCGGGTGGGTCGAAACCCCTCTTTTTGTAACTAACTCTTAGGTTAAATCCAGGGTTAGGGTTTTGGGCGCCCATGGTGTAAATCCATGGTTTTGTAACAGTGCGCTATATAAATAGGCACTTATGCAAAGAAGTAGGGTTAGGTATTGAATGATTTTCTTATGAAGCTATTGTAATGCGAAGTTAAGAGATTGTATAAGGGTTTTTGTAAGAAGGTCAAGTCCCAGCTGTGTGCGGGATGACCTCTGCAGCTGTGTGCGCAGAGGGATTTTGTGGGTAAAAAGGAAGATCTGCAGCTGTATGCGCAGAGGCCTGCTGCTGTGTGCGCGGCTTTGAGGACTGAAGGGATCTGCAGTTGAGTGCATAGATCAGAACTGTCGTTTTAGTTGTAAAGAGTTAAATAAAGCGCAATTCTGTGGACGTAACCTCTACACTGGGGGTGAACCACGTGACATCTGGTGTTGTGGTTCATTTGTGTGAGTTGTTATTATATTTTATGCACTGTTAAGTAAATAACTGATAAAGTAAGATTGATGTTAATAACTAGCTTCGCTGTGAATTCCCAGATAAGGGTTGTGCAAGTAACTGTTTATTTATCTAATCGCAAAGCTGAATAATTGATAAAACAAAATGTTAATTAAATATTAATAGTTAAAGACTAAGGGTACAGTAAGATTCTCTCTTCTACTTGCACAAACCTGATTCTGCGGAACCCCATAGCTGTTTCGGGTGAGACTGTAGCCTGTTCGCAGGCTGCTGCCAAAAGGGCCAACACTGTGGGTCTTTTGTTGGTGCGAAGTTAAAGGTGAAACCCGATTCTTCCCATTTATCCCAACAGAGCTATGAACTTGTTTGCTTTTCATTGTTGGATAAACCATATACTAAATTTGGTAAGGCTGGAAGAAAGAGATGCACTCTCATGTTGAACTCAACCTGCAGAAGAAAAGATGTGCAAAACTTCTTTCAAAGGAGACAACAAGAAGCTTATTCGCACTCAGGGCAAGCTTTCACTTACGCTCAACTTTATAGTCCCTACCATACCACTCTATGTTCCCTCACATTGACATCAACACTGGCTTCATCAACCTGTCTGCCTTCTTGCTGCCCCATCCCTTCCCCCTAGTGGTCTCTGGTGGTCTGCCTGCATCCCTATTTTCAAGCAGAAAGGAAAGGACTACACACCATGACTGAAAGGATTGATTAAGAGTATCATCCATTCCACTCCAGTAATCATCCAGACAATTATATAAATAAAATGGCAACTCCAGAGCGAAAAGATCATCAGTAGAGTTGAAGCCCAATGATGAAAAGGTGACTAGTCCCAACATAGTTTACATTCTTTGAATTCCCACGTGAAAGCCCAAATATACCACTATTCAGCAAGACGGGCAACCCAGTATCATCCATTATAACTGCCACACTTACCACAACATCACAGACAGGATAGACTCATGAAACCATAAATCGATCGAGTGAATCATATCTAATTATAACCAAATAAATGGAATATATACATATATAATATAACTATTGATATCAATTTGATTAACCGATCGAAATGACCGATCGGCATGAATTGTATAATGAGAGATCGCATCAAATGGGTTTAAGAAGGTTCTTTAGTTCTCATCCCAAAGTCTATTTAGGAACTTGAGTCACTTGACCGTTCATATAGTAGATAGGAATAACTCCACATTAATTCAGAGTCTATTTCAAGCCTGACTTAGCTCCTGATCTAAGGGAGGGAGCGCCCCTCCATGGGTGCCAAAGGGCTGCCCTTTACTGGCGATGCGATTCTGAGAATCGCGGCACCAGTAAAGGGCGGCCCTTTGGCACCCATGGAGCGGTGCTCCCCTTGTTTTGACGGCGGAGGAGGTGGAAGGGGGAGGCTCTACCGTCAAAACAAGGGGAGCACCACTCCATGGGCGCCAAAGGGCCTCCCTTTACTGGTGGCGCGATTCTCAGAATCACGCCGCCAGTAAAGGGCGACCGTTTGGCGCCCATGGAGCGGCGCTCCCCTTGTTTTGATGGTGGAGGAGGTGGAAGCGGGAGGAGGGTGGAGCGGAAGGGAGGCGGAGATGGAGGATGGACACACTGAGTGGGAGGATGGGAGGGGGGAGAAGGGACCAGCGAAGGTGGAGAGGTGGAGCGAGGTAGAGGTGAATGGAGCGTGGGCAGACTTCCATCTCATTATAGCATCTCATATATATATAGCAACTCATGAATGGAGTGTGGGTATATTATATATAGCATCTCATATATATAATCATATGCAATACCTTCGTATCCCCTTCAAAATATGGCAGACTTCCATTTTGTGCAGTTGGTGAATAGGCATACGAACAAAATGAGAAGGAAGCCACCCACAGAACCTAAAATTATGGGTATTTTGTGTGAGTTCTTCATATCTGAACTACTATATTTATTCAATGGTGTGATTTTCTTCGGTGGTTTATTAGCTGGTGCTTCAGCAGGGGCTAATGAAATAGCAGTCAAATTAAAGAAACTATGTATCTTATAACGAACTATGCAGCATGACATTAAACCCTGAAGACCTTGAATTCCTGGATACTTTGCTAAACTATCATTCATTGTCTGTGACAAAAAGAAATTGCAGTCCTCTGTAGATATATCTCTCGTGCACTCGGCCTGACCATAAATTTTCTGAGAAGAGGAGTCTACAGTTATACCGAAAGCACATCGTTTCATTGCAGATGCTGCTTCAGCTGACAATTTGGACCAGAGCTTGTCGACAACCGCGTTAGAGACAGAACGGTTCGTGGAATTGACCGTCAATTTAACATACATTCCACTGTCTTCCATTTGTCCAAGGACACTATTGTTTTCATAATGCAAGTAACAGAAATCAAACCAAACTCTAGCACCAATGCCATTCCCACAAAATTGTTTAATTTGACTGGTTATCAATAGTGAGCAATTGTAGCATTGGTCCACTGTTGTGTCTCCCCTGCATTGGAGCAGACCAAATATTTGATCTAGACTTTGGCCATACACACTAGTGTTAAACCCAGTTTGGGACGTGTGTTGAACAAGATTATTGAGCACAGTTTTCATATTTCTCTCAAACTTACTGCCATTTCTATATTGATAGCCGTTGCGAAGAAATGGCTGAGTGTTGCACATCTCTCCATGAAGAATAATGATTGCTATGTAGAAGAGCGTGGTAAGGATCATGAGAGAACATCTAGAATCCCTTCCATGCCGGAAGTTGATATTCGTTAGAATTGCCATGGCCTTTGGACAATGGAGACCCTATACTGTAGATAGGATTGTAACTCAAAATTCTGTTTTCTACAGAGATAGAAAAACGTTAGGATAAGATTAATCAATAGACATTCCAACCATGATTTGAACTCATTCAAAGTCAATTCAAGAGAATAAATTTGAAACCATTCATCATGCAAGAGGGTTGATTGTGATTGTGAATTTCCAGATCTGTTAAATTATCCACCATGTAACTTCCAGGTTCCTTCCACTCATTAAGGAATGCAGTGGATCTAGCAATTTCCAAAGATGATTTGAGCATTATCTCATTGACATCCATTGGGAAGATTTAATTTACAATATATATATATATATATATATATATATATATATGTATGTATGTATGTATGTATGTATAATTTACCATTATCAAATATTTAATTTGTTTAATGGATCTATTTTTCAATATTTAATTTACAATTATCAAAATTTATGGATGTTGTTTGGGCATTTGAGACAAGTTATTGTTTCCCTAATCACTCAGTTCAATTGGTTGGGAATTATTCATCTGAGTAGATAGAGCAGACAAAAAATCTTTACCTCTGAATTGATCCATTCAGCAGATGTTTACAAAATTTACATCTCATTTGTATCGTAAGGTAAAATGTAAAGCACGCCTATTCTCACAATGACGAAGTTAAAATCACAACAGGTGCTTAAAATCACAACAGAATAAACATCTGATCATTACATTGCATTTGAAAATGGCTAGTTAAGAAGGTTTGAGTCAATAATTTTGCATATTCCACAACTATATGTTGTGAGTGTGTTTAACTCAAATTGGACTAGAATGGTGGTGCCAATCAGTTGTGAGGAACAGTTGGATAGGCAAAAAAAGTGGCAATTGGTCCATATGAACGTGAGGCATGGAAAGTTGTCTGTCTGAAGATAACACATCAGTTCAAGCTGGCAATTTTCAACAATCGACCATCATAGTTAACCCATGAACATGGTAAATCTTTTCTTAAATTCTGATTTTGTCCCAACAAATCTAAATTTGCCTCAATTAATAACTCTAATAATTGAATTAGCGTTACAATACCAATCTTCCAGCATAATAATTTGGATCGTACCAAGTTTTGTGTTCACCAATCTTCCAACAAATATATGTATGCAAATTAAGAGCTTGCTCCAGCAATCTCCATACTTGACTTTCAATATTGGTCAATAGAATGTCAAGAAAAAACTGGGAGTTTATGGTGCCCAATACTGAATTGTAGTTTCTATTTGACAGAGCGGAGATCAAGGAAAATCTTTTAGAAAGAACAAATCCAAAGTGAGAGTTTATGGTGCCCAATACTGAATTGCAGTTTCTATTTGAGAGAGCAGAAATCAAGGAAAAGCTTTTACAAATAGAACAATTTCGAAGTTCAACCAATAAACATGGATAAATCTTCTCTTACATTCTGATTTTAGTCCAACAAATATAAATTTGCGTCATTTATAACATGGAAAATTGAATCAACATTACAGTACCAATCTTCCAGCAAGATAATTTTGATTGTACCAAGTTTTTAGTGTTCACCGTATGTATAGTGAAATAAGAGCTTGCTGCAACAATGTGCATGCTTGAATTTCGATATTGGTCAATAGAATGTCAAAAAAAAACTGGGTTTTTATGATCGCCAATACTAAATTGCAGTTTCTATTTGAGAAAGCAGAGATCAAGGAAAAGCTTTTACAAATAGAGCAATTCCACGAAGCTTTTGTCAATTGTACAAGTACTTTAGGAAAAACTTTGATGACATTTTTCCCCCTTCTCTGACCAATAATATTTGGTTGATCCACAGTTAAATTGACTGAATAAGTTTCTTTTAAGTGTTAGCAACATAGAATAACTAAAAACTACAAGAAGACTCTGGCTGCTATTTGTTAGAAAACATGAATTACAAGTCAGATTAGTTATCTGTCCACTCCTTTGTTTCCAAGAAAAAGCAACACATAACGATGCACCCTTGATAGTTATTTGGTATAAAGGAATCCTTCCCATAGCTTCCCTATGGGAAGGAGATTCCATATGAATATCATATTTATAAGCTCAGTTTAACATGCTTCATGAAATGCTAAAGTTTCGCACTACGAAACAGTGCAAAATGCATTTGCTGTTTAAAACAACACCTACTCCTATGAAATATAAAATATGCCCCATCAAACATGAAGGTCATTTTCAGAAAGTGTGTAAAAGGTGCTGAACTCTTATGCAATATGCATTTTGCAGATGTGTATAACTGTACCATTTAACATCTTCAGAGACTGGTTAATTTCCTTATTCCAACAACCAATTAGACAAGTAGGATCCTTCTCTATTGTCAGAATTGGAATAATTCCCAACCAATTTAACAACAACATCCCAAAAGAATGTACCCACCAACTTTTAAAATGCACCAATGTGATTGGTAGAAGGATCCTGACGAACTATGAGTCATTAATTTGGTCTTTACGCAAGATAATGGATCGTGACTAGAAAGCTCCAACGACTAAGAGTGAATGCAGACCATATAATAATTCAATGTGATATAATAGTTTTTTTTACTTTTCCAAAAGTAGGCCCCACACATTTAAGTCTAGTAACTCCACGTGATTCGAAAGATCCAATCGAATCAAATAGCGAGGAATAATAATTTGTCATTTAACAACAACTTTGACTTGTGTGCACTTAACCCGATGAATAATAAATCAACATTTAACAACCACTTTGATTTTTTGTGCACTTAGGAACACACTTTTAAAGCGAGTCTGAACCCGATGAATAATAAATTGTCATTTAACAACCAATTTGATTTTTTGTGCACTTAGGAACACACTTTTAAAGCAAGTTGTGTAACTAGGGGACTATTTTCTCCTTATTTTCGGCTGGTTTTTACTTGTTTTTGTCCATGAATCTTCACTGAATTTTCAAAACTTGTAAGAATATTGTTAGATCTTCTAGAGTGTGGGTGTTTGAGGATTTTCACTTCACAACACTCATTGCTATTTAAATGCAATGTTTGTGGGGGCTTAAGACGGTTTTATTTTTTTAATTTTAATGTAATGTTAGTGTAAGGGGGTTAAGTTGGGGGGAGGGGGGGTTAATGTTTTTCAACAAATTTCCAATATAGTTTATAATGACTATTGATGTTGATTTTTTTTGTTTATGTTTGTTGATTGTATTTTAAAATTTGTACATTTTGGATATACAGACAATGGCATGACGAAAGATATCTGTGAACGTTTCTGGATCAAGAGCAGCGATGATTGCGTCGAAAAGAACTGTTGAGGTATCTGAGAATGTTGAGCCTCAAGATGAAGTTTTGACCTTTGAGGAATCAAAAATCAAGAATGCTAGAGAATGGAAATATGCGGCTGAAGAAGAAACGACAAATTATTTTTGGCATTTGAAGGAAAAATATCAAGGAAAAGCGGATAGTATTAACTTATATTGTGCTGCATTTCAATTTCTTCAATCAGATTACCAATCATTGGGATTGTTGAGAGATATATGTGTGATGTCGGGTACATAAATTTTTTATGCACAAGTGAAACAAGCGAAGACCTTTGCCAAAATTCGATATTGTTTGAAGGTTTCAAAATATAATGTTCACGAAACTTTCACACCCTTCTATGAAGGGGTTGTACATGATATTGAAAGCGGGAGAGTAAGTTTCAATATTGAGATTATTTTTAAATTGTTTTTCTTATAACTTGGATATCACAATGTAATAGATTTAATACCATTTTAATTTTTTTTGCTGGATTTTGCTAGGTCGATTTCAAACATGTTGAATGGAATTTATTATACAAAGGAAAATCCTATGGATGTCATTAATGCTGCAATTCAAAAGGGAAAAGAACCAAGGAAGAATAAAAAAGTTTCAAATATTCAAACTGAAGAAGTACAAGAACAAAGAGGAAAGAGAATCCGACAATCAAATCAGGTACCTATAAATGTTACATTTAAATCTTTATCTTGCCCAAGTGAACACGTTGAAATTGTTGCCAATGAGCTGGCTACTACTGTTTGTAAGAGTAAGAATCAATCTCGTATAAGAAATATGGTTGAGGGTGCTTCAATTCCTTATGAAGGCATTGTTGATTTAGATGGAATTCCTTCAAGACAGAAAAGGAGGATATCTTCTGCTTCTAATTCCAATGTTATCCATGAATATGAGAGTGAAGATTCTGGGGGTAATAGGGAAATCATTACTCCAGGTGCTGATCTAGAGGATGGAATTGTCAAGTCAACACAAACTGCCATTCGAGATCGATTGCGGAGGGATAAATTGGTTAACAATGGGCATACATTTGAGTTGAATGTGAATCAACTTGTTAGACCCACAGAAGGGAAAGATCAATTTAGAATTAGAAAACCACATCATTTGCATATTCACAACTTGAAAGCATTAATGAGGCATAATCCCTATGCACATGTGGTTGACTACCTAGTGCTTGTTGACCCGAAAGATGTTCCTACTAGAGATGAATTTGATCAAACAAGAATTTTTCATTACAAATATTATGTTCTTGGAGGGAATCATTCTGCAGAGGCAAGATTAGAGTTGATGCAAGAATATCCCAATAACCCTATTTTTGAAACAGTGAAATGCATTGTTTATGCTGGTTTAACAGATGTAGAAGCAAAGTTGTTAGCATGGTATCATAACACAGATAGCGAATATAGGATGACTATGACATTTATTCAAAGGGTGAGATTCATCCACAATGAATTTTTGCGAATATGTGGTGGAGATAAATTTAAGGTTGATGCAATTTTTCAGAAACAATGTTGTCTGGAAATAGGTGTCCCTATTAAAGAGGATATTGTGAAACAGAAAAATGCCAAAGGTAGTGATGCATTCACAGCTGTAGATGGATATTTCCAATTGTCATTAAAAGTAGGGAAAACATGGGATTTGGTTGAGGAAATATTTAGCATGTGGGAGAATATTAGCATAAAAAATCAAAAAGTGAAAAAAAGTAAAGTTGTTCCATGGACCGGTGGTAGGTCAAGTCCTGACATCAAGAACTTACCAGAAGACATGACTATTACACCCTGGAGAACAATGCAAGGTGTGAAGGATGAAACACTAATAGCTACAATATTGTCATGGGTAAAGTCAGGTGATTTATCAATGGAGGAAATGTGCAGTGAATTTGAAAAGTAAGTTGATGTTTTTTTATGGTACAAAAGTATGTTTATTGAGCTTAACATTTTTGTTATGTTCTAAGTATTATGTTGTATTATTATATATGCTTGTAAACATTATTTATTGTTTCATCATCTAGTCACAAGATTTACATGAAAATACAAGAGGAGATGGTTATAATGTTGAATGAGAATAGTTGGGATGATGTCAAATGCAACTATCCAGAATCAAGCTCAATAGAAACCTTAAAATAGTTTTTTGTTGCATTCAAGAAGGTATGTTGATCTATGATACATCCTGAATTATTTATTTCGTAAATCATTTAATGTCTTTTTTATTACTTATAGAAAAAAAATTCATTTGAAGATGCCAAAGAGGGGTACAGATGGAGTACCAGAGCCCTTCAAAATTCATATCCAAAGAGCCAAAATAGAATGACAAAGGAGACAATGTATTGAAAACATTGAACTTGATGATACACTTGATCATTATATTGGGAATGGGCTTGACACTGTGCAATATAAATTCATTTTAGGTGACTGTATGGACATTGCAAAAATTGTTCCTAAAAAGGAGTACAGCCTAGTTATTGCAGATATCCCTCATGGATTCAATATACAAAACACTACTTATGATTGTGAGCCTTATACTTACCAATCATTGAGTAAAGTGGTTTCAGGATTTGTAGTTGTCACAACATCACCACTATGGAGATTCATTGTTTTCCATTCTGACACACAATTAGGGGGGTTGTTGACATCCTTCAAGGGTAAAGCAAAAACAAGGAA
>LPNX010624774.1:450890-465958 GCA_001517045.1 Pseudotsuga menziesii
GGTATCATTTTTATACAAAAATTCTATGAAAATCTATTGAAAATGGTTGTAAATGTCTTTTTTTTTCTAGAATTTCTTAGAATTTTATCAATAAAAAGGTCTTATTTTGCCTATAAAAAAGTCTTATTTTAAAGGAAAAATTGCAAAATGTATATGATTTTCAATATAAATTGCTTCTAAATGTATGTTATTTTGTTAAATGTCTAAAAAACACACTTGAAATTAGAAAGTAATAATATTTTACAACGAAGATGATTCAAAGGCCCAAAAAACTGCCTTAAAATGAAAATGTGTGATACTGGTATCAACCCTTTTTTAAATGGAGGTAAAATTAGCTACTAAAATTAGGAGAGAGAAAAACGAGAACTGTGTCGAGTTCTCGTTTCATAGTATAAGTGGTTATATGCTTATGTGCCAGATGAGCTAAGAAAGAAGTTATACAAGAAGGGACAAAAATGTATTTTTGTTGGCTATTCTGAAGGCACAAAAGCATACAAGTTGTATGACCCTGTCGCAAGGAAAGTAATCATTACTCACAACGTTCAATTTGTTGAGAATGAATCATGGGATGGAACCGTCGAGAAGAATGCCAATATTGTGTCAAATGTCGAGCATGAAGACATGGCGAAAGAAGTGGTTCAAACACCATAAGTAAATCAACCGGTCGCATCACCGTCGACTCCAATGACATCGCGACATGGCTCAACACAAGGAATATTGACACAAGTCGCAGCTCAAGCTACACCGACAAGCACAACAACAGGACATCAGACTCCATCAAGTAGTTCAACGTCAACAAATCCAATTGATACAAGAAGTCTGCGTGAGATATATGAAGCCGGTACACCAAATTCATTCTCTATCTCGTTGCATTGTTTTCTCAAATATATGATCTACTAAAATTTGAGGAAGTTGTTGAAGAAGAAGTATGGGCACAAGCCATGGATGAACAAATAGAATGCATTGAGAAAAACCAGACATGGGAACTGGTTGATGTACCAAAAGATAAAGATGTAGTTAGTGTCAAATGGATTTATAAGACCAAGCAAGATGCTGATCGGAATGTGCAGAAGCACAAGGAAAGAATGGTAGAAAGAGGGTTCACACAACAACCCGACATAGATTTCAATGAAATGTTTGCACCAGTTGCATGCATGGATACAATCAGAACTGTTTTGGCCATTGCCGCACAAAAAAATGGCTTTTTTATCAAATGGATGTTAAATCATCATTTCTAAATGGCTATATAGATTAAGAAGTATATGTGGAACAATCAAAAGGTTATGAAGTTCCAGTACAAGAACACAAAGTGTACAGATTGAAGAAGGCGCTTTATGGGCTGAAGCAAGCTCCAAGAGCTTGGTACAGTTGCATTGATTCCTATCTCACTGAGAATGGATTTCACAGAAGTGAAAGTGAGCCAACGTTGTACACCAACATGAATCAGAAATGTAACATGTTAATTGTTTGCCTGTATGTGGATGATTTAATATTTACTGGTGATTTTGGCATAAAAGAATTTAGAACAGTCATGAAAAGTGAATTTGAAATGACTGATTTGGTGCTCATGAAGTTCTTTCTGGGCATTGAATTCCGGCAAACTAAAAGTGGTATGTTCATATCACAGTCCTGGTATGCGAGCACAATTTTAAAAAGATTTGATATGTCAAATTGCAAGGCAGCCCCAACACCAGTAATAGCAGGTTTAAAATTGAGCAAAGATGATGATGGATCAACTGTAGATTCTACGTTGTTTAAATGGCTTGTTGGAAGCCTTATGTATTTAATAGCGACAAGACCAAACGTCATGTATGGAGTAAGTCTGATCTCAAAATTCATGGAGTCACCAAAAGACTCTCATTAGAAAGGAGGAAAAAGAATTATGAGGTATGTAAGTAGTACAAAATATCTTGGAATAATATATTCAACCTCAGAAATTTTTTAACTCATTGGATATACTGACAGTGACAATGGAGGCAGCACAGATGATAGGAAAAGCACATCTGGGTACACATTTCATTTTGGTACAGGTGTTGTTTCGTGAGCTTCGAAGAAACAGCCCATAGTAACTCTATCTTCAGTAGAAGCATAGTATGTCGCAGCTACAGGTGTTGCATGTCAAGCTATTTGGATGAGAATAATGTTAAAGACCTGTCGCAGAACTAGCAAGAACCAACAACTATTTTTTGTGACAACAATTCAGCCATCGCCTTGTCAAAGAATCATGTGTTTCACAAGAAAACTAAACACATCGATACAAGGTATCATTTTATAAGAGAGTTGGTGAACAACAAAGAAATTTGTTTAGAATTTTGCAGGTCTGAAGATCAACTTGCATACATCTTCACAAAACCATTGGAAATGGATACACTCCAGTATCTTCTAAGTTATTTGGGAATGACAAGTTCTGTATAGTGAACTTTGTCATAAATAGATCATGTTTTCTGCTTTGAAAACATTTTGTAATATTTTGTTTTTAAATTACGATCTGCTCATAATTAAAGGGGAGTGTTGAAAATAATTAATTACTCGCTGATCCATAATCAAATCAGCCAACCCTATCAGATTCTGTAGTAGGTCAGAAAATGTCAGAGAGTCTGACAAGATAAAGAGTTCAGATCTCTCGTATATAAGACAGTAGAATTTTGTTGTTGAAGCTAAGTTTCTAGGTAGAGATTAATTACAGTATTTTAATGTTAAGTCGGTTAGTCGACAGAAATTTTCTATATGAAGAAGGAAATTGTAAATCTGATATAATAGACAAGCATAAGAGAACAGAGAAGAGAAGTGCAGAGGAGAAGAAGAAAAACTCAGTGAAGAGTTTGAAGCTCAAGCTTTTGCGTTTTTACCAAGTTTGTATTTACGGCTGTAAGTTTTGTTATGCCGTCATATGAAATATAAATATTTAAGTTTATGGTTTAATGCAAGTTCTAGTTCGCCGCATATCTTCTCCATATTTACCTGAGTGAATGTTGTTTACATTTATTGTGAGTGAAAGACAAACAATCCATAACTATTTCACTGTGTAAAAGTTCCTAGTTTTATGGGTAGAGGTTCCACACAAATCTTGTTTATTATTTTCTTATATGATATTGTGAGTGAGTTTGCAATATAGTTGTATCGTAGTTAATCCTAAGTTACTGCAGTGAAAAGTGTTTTTCATATTCCTAAGTCCTTAGACTAGGAAATACAAAGTTGTTTTGTTGAAGTGAAAACTTGGCATGTCGCGGTAAAAGCCGGTTGAAGCCTAAGTAAAAGTGTGTCGAAGTGAAAAGTCCACGCACTTACTCCTTTGCAACACAATAACTCTATGTAATAATACTGTTGCGCGGTAAATTTCGTCGCAATAAAATTGAGTCGCAAGGTTTGGAAAAAGAAAAAAGGGGAAAACAAAAGGTTGTGCTATGCGATACCTCAAGTTAATTTCCGCGGCCACCGTTTTTCCCAAGATTATCTTCGTTTGGAGCTACTCCAAAACTGCTAGTCTATACGATTTGAAAGGCGATCACTAATGTTTTAAATATATTCAGTACGCAGATTGTATTTTTACTCAAAACGTACACCTTAACCGGTTACCCTAACGAGATCTATGTACTCTTGTATTGCTTGTGATAAATACTATAATAGTGCTATACAATCCTACTGATTTTCCCCTTTATCTAGCTAAACAAATGGTGTGAGGCTACTATTATCTTTTTAAAATTAAACATCTTCAGGAATTAAAAACATCTTTAGTAAAATATTGACATAGGGTATCAAGATTAAGCATGCACCTCAATTTATATTTACAGATGTGTTCAGCTCCTCTTTCCAAGCCACATGTATCACCTTCAGCTTTGATACAATGACCTCTACGTTTAGCTTTGATGTTGTAGCTACCTTCAACTTGGAAGCACCTCAGAGATCTATGCAACAACTAGCACCGTAAATTGAATACATCTTCAACTTTGATGGAGCTAGGATCAACTTCGACGAACCTAAGGGATCACTTAACTAACAACCTTATTTGTTTTGACAAATCTTTTGGTAAAACCCCAATTCATTTTTCCTCCATAAAATCACAACCAATTATTTTTCCCTAAAAAATCATAGAAGAAAACAGTAACTTAAAAAACAATATTGATCATCTTAAACATTTCTAAAATTCTAAAATATAATTGAAACAAATTCTAATTTTGTCTTAAAAAATTCTCTTAACTTTGTCTTAAAAATCCCCCCCCCCCACCAAAAAAAGCAATATAAAATATAATTGAGACAAATTGTAATTTTGTCTTTAAAAATTGTCTTAAAGAGTGTCTTAAAATTTTCTAAAAAAATATAAAAGCAATGTAAACTAAAATTTGAGACAAAATACTAATTTCGTAGTTTGCATTTGGCAGGTTGCATAAGATGTATGCTTTAATGTTGTTTCTGGATCCATAATAGTTGTAGGAGTAGTTTATGAATAGTTTAATTGTCAGAAGTTTTGGCTTTTTAGGTGAATTTTTAATGGGAATTTGATTAAATTTTTTATTTCAAAATCCAAATTTTTAAAGAGTTCTAATCATTTTTTTAAATGCATAAATTTATTCAGTATCATCAAATGCCAAAAAAACATGAAAATTATACAAATTTAACAAGTATAATATATTTTTTTCACTAATTAATCTAAAATTTCTAAAATATTATATAAAAAACAAGAAACGAGACCAACCAAATTGAAAATCTCTAACAACATGAAAAAAATATGAAGTGCAAATTCATATTGTCTTCACATATTTTTTCTTTAAATTCTGTAACTGTTTTTAAACATAAAATAAATTCGAAGGCATTAGTGCAAATAAATCTATATTTACTTATTACTAGAAAGCATGTATAGATTAGGGTTACCCACCAGGCATTTGAACTAGTCCCAGCTAACCTAGATTTTGATCCAGTTTGTCAAGTGAAAGCAGCAACCACATGATCCATCCGCCCATTTCCAATTGTGAAAGTTTGGCACTACATCCAATGATAACCCTGTTCAATAGAAGGAACTGAAAAGTGTTAAAACTAAGAACCAGAATTAAGGTTTTCAAAGTTATGTGAAACTGAAATTATTCTCAAGACAATTGGGAGAGGATGAAATGAGTTCTTTGAATTTTGTTCTTATTTTGAGTTGGTTGAACTGAAAAGTGTTAAAACTAAAAACCAGAATTAAGGTTTTCAAAGTTATGTGAAGCTGAATTTCTTCTCAAGACAATTGGGAGAGGATGAAATGAGTTCTTTGAATTTTGTTCTTGTTATCACTCCAAGAAACCCTTTGTGGTTGTAGACCAAAGGTGCTTGGTAACTTAAGAAATTATAATAATCGAAGTGTGGATCAATGGGATAACTGAGAAGACTAAGCAGTAAGACAACATGCCATGCCTCTAAATAAGCCAGTGCTTTGAGAAATTAAATATCAGCTACAGTAAATAATCAAGGTATGAAGAAAGACATTCAAGATAACCAAATACAGAGCTGTAGGGTCATACAAGAATATAAAGAAGATCTAATTCATCCATGAGCTGTATCAGAAGATGACAGTTCTGAACAACTGAACTGAATAGAATCAAATGTAGAATAATGGAAATTGTGGACAGACTGATATCTAATGACCAAAGAAAACTGTGATTCATATAGCAAGAAAGTGTCAAGTACATAGCCTAAAATGTATCCAAACTTGAACCCCTTAACAGTCTCGGCTCTTAGGCTTTATAGCCTTTACAAAATAGCCTACAGATCCTAAAGACATGAATCTGTTGAGTTAACTAACACATTTAACTAGAGCAGCGAATGCAAAAGACAGGGACTGATCCCTAAAATCAAGGAAATGAAGATGAGTTGGTCTCCTTTCTTGTGCTCGGTGGTTGGTGAAGTGCAGTTAGCCTTCCAAGGCTCGGTGGACTTTGATTGGAACATAACAGAAACGCTCTTGATGATGTGGCACTTTGAACTTCGAGCTGTTTCCTCAAAAAGATGCTTCAAATTAGCCAAAACGCCCACTTCACTTTGATCTAGCTCAAAACTCCTGTAGATAATGGTGGCATAATTCATAACTTGTTTATTCTGCTCGGCCTCCCGCCATTCCAACTAGAAAATCCGCGATCTGGGCGAAATCTTAAGCGATCTGTGAAAACAGGCTTTCGGCAGCTAAGCCTTCTGCCAGTTTCACGCGTTAGCTGCCAAAAGTCAGCCTTTTCGGCAGCTAATGAGCTCTTGGAGGCTCGCCTAAGCTGCCGAAACCTGTAGAATTCCTAAAAAAACTGTCTTTGGAAAAAATCAATTTTCTCAGCCGTCCGATGTCCATTTTGATCTACAGATCATAAGCTATCCACTGGTGCTTTCAGATTTGAATTTGGAGTTAGGGAAGGCCGTCGAAATTTCCCCGCAAAAACACGTGATTTCAACAACGAATAAATTTCTCTTGAGTTATGGTTCAGCAACGAATAAACCCTACAGGGCAGCAAGGTGACATAGCATAGCTGGGCACTCGAGAATCATTTAATAGCAAAGGCATACTGAAGCAGACACATGGCATAGCAGCTGGAGATTTAACTCGAGATGGTAGAGATGAGGCGTTCTAGTCAAACAGAGTTAGCTGCCGAAACTTGTTTTTTCAAGATTTGAAACCCAAGACTCAAATGAAATAAAAATTTTACCCATTCTATCACCCAGAAAAGACGGTGGTCAATTTGGGAGATAACATCTGGCTCCTACTCGGGGATGGAATCCTCCCAGTGAGGTTCCGAAGAATAAGTAGTTCCAGTAGCCTTTAGTATTGGGCATGGAGTCATCAAGTCTTTAACACTGATCCCTCTGCAAACCTGTATCCCACCTGTAGCTTACATGCATCCTGTGGCCCAATATATCTCCAATCTGGCTTCCCTGTCTGAAATGCAGCTTGCTTCAAGTCCGAGATCATGTATTTCTCATAGCAGTGGGATTCTTCAATACCCAGGAACTTCCATCTTTCATCAGAAAAAGGATAGGCAGAGCTGCTGCAAACTGTATCAAAACAAGGTCCAGTTCCCTGATGGGCTTACCAATACATGCATAGATATCTAAACAGCTTTCAACAGATCTTCTAATACAAGTCACTAATCAAGAGAAGATGCCACCCAGCTTCCTAGCAAAGTCATCATCATCATCATCTTCTTGCAGCTCATCTTCATTGCTGTGACCAGCTTTATTGCATTTCTTGTTCATCCATTACTACAGGCTTTGCTCCATTTGAAAGAGTTGATGGCTGGTCTTCTATAAAAACATCCACATCATTAGATGCCTCGATGTCATCCACCCCAGGAATAAAAGTGGGCAGTTCAGGTGTATAGTTGTCACTGGCTGAAAGTTCTCCCTCCTCAACATCTTTCTTAGGTGGTGGCAAGTCAACATTTCCCTTGCTTTATCTTGAATAAAGAAAATCCCTTCAACAACCAATTTTGCAAGAATCCTACCAAGAAACTTGGGAGCCTTCGGTGCACCAACACTGAGATTCTCCAATGAAAATACTACAAACTCCAGCCCTTCTAGCATTTATCCCTCATTTAGCAATAAAGGATCAGTCTTGCATAAATATGTAAGTAGTTTTCCCAGAAGATCAATTTCAACAACTTTCCTGCCAAAAGAAATATTTTATCCAAAGTGACACCATAGTTGGATGAAACAACGGTGCCTTAAGGTCATCTACACAATGGGCTGCTTCCTTCATGTCTCACACACTGTAACATTCCTTGATTGCTATTTCAGCCAAACTTGTTTCCAATCTTCTCCCAGAAAAACTAGATTCAGGTGCAGAGGATATGCTGTTCCAACTAGCTTATCAATTTGTGCCAACAGAAGAGTTTCTAAATGTTGAATTCACTGGCTGTTGAAAAGATAGCCAACTTGGTCTTGAAACTTTGAATGCCTTCTTCACCTTTAGTCTTCATATGTAACATGTACTGTTATGGAAGTCTCATATGGTCGACAAGCCCAGGTTCCAGGAATTTATTTTTGAATTTAAGGAAGACCAAAAAATGTGTCATTAATATGACTCACTGTGTAAATGCAAAGACTCAGGTCACTGCCATCTTCGTAGCTATTTTCCTGTACTTTTCAGTTTTGTACATCTTCAATAGATGCTTCCCTGCTAGTGTCTCTCTTGATGAAAGAGTGAATTCAGCCATCTCTGACGGAAATTCTTCCATGGGATTTTATAAAACCAGCTAGTGCAGCAAATGTCAAGTCAGCTGCTGTGAATTGGTTACCACAAAGGAAAGGCTGACCATCAGCAAGCACGTTATCTTCCTCTTGAAATATACAACAAATCTTATCACGAGAGAGATCTTTTGTTGCTGGCCTACAAACCTATATCCCACATGTAGCTTACATGCAGCCTACTCTGCTTATTCAATAACAACTGAAAACTGATCTACGTGCTCATGAAAAAAGCTTATTCTCCTATCTACTCCTACACTAACTAATAGGAGCAGCATGATCAGGTAACACTAGATTTCCAATGCAGCCATGTCAGATTGTGATTTACAGGCATCTTTGATCTAGACTCGAACAACAAATGAAGCCATATCATGTAGAAAAAAGGTTCGAACAGATGATCAGACCAGCTTTGCTCTATAAAGAAAATTTTAACATTCACATTGTTCGTGGATTCCAGAAAGTCAGCAATAGGATCAATTAAATAGTAATGGAATACCTCTTTAAGCTTCTGTTCCGACAGTAAACGAAAATAATGTGGTTGGCTGTCTTCCTTGATCTCAATTGTGTGTGTAAAATGCTCAAGATCTGCTAGAGAAGGTTGCTCAAAATCTGCTGGAGAAACATATCCAATAGATTGCTGATCTGGACCTTTTTGCTGCCCTTCCTGCAAATGTCTGCTGAAATCTGTCTTTTTCTGCAAGTCTGGAAGATGTGGGCTGTCCTCAACATATGCTGCTGCAACATCAATACATTCGGGATCATGGTTCACCTGTTCTAGCTGAAGATTAAACAGCCCCTGCAAATCTGGACATTGTAGGTTGTTCTCTTCAAACTCTGCAGATCTGAAACTGTCACTTGCTGATATGTTATTCTGCTCAACATCTTCAAACTTTTCAGAGATAAAAATTTGATCATCATTAGTTACCATAGGCTCTTCTTGATTTGCAAACTGGTCATAAAATTCATAGCCATACCTATCTTTGGAATACTCTGCACACACTGAAAAAACTGATTCTGAATCTGAAATGCACTCACCCTCAGGCTGCTGGTCCAAATCTGTTTCATACCCACTGCTTTCATACTCGGAATCTGAAATGTCATGACTGTCTTCTTGCACATATGTTTGCAGATTTTCAGAGTCAGCCTGCATTCTGATCCACCTAGATGCACGGATGTTTTCCTCTACCTTTTGCGCATCCTCAAACAACTGAGTTAATGATGAAGATTCCCTTTCTAGCAGAAGAAGGGCGAGTTCTGAATGAAGACACATAACATAGTGTATCATAGCAGCTGTTTCTGTAGGTCGTATCTCCAAAGGCATGTCATGATACATGCTGTTAAACCTTCTGTTAAAAACAGACAAGGCTTCACCCTGCTCTCGTTCCAAAGCATAGAAATCAGCAAGATAAGAATCTAGAGACTTGTATTTGCCCCAATACTTCAGGAAAGCATTAGAGAACTCGGTCCAAGAGCCAATTGAATCAGCTCTCAGGCCTTTAAACCATGTAGCAGCATCTTTGATCAGAGACTTGGAGAAATATCTCATGACCACATCTTCATGAACAAGCTGAAAACGATCAACAAAATCCAAAAAGGATTCCACGTGTTCCTCGGCTGAAGTTTGATTCTCTCCAGAAAACCAAGGAAGATATTCATAACAATCATCGAGATAAGGATGAAGAAGAAGGGGCAGCTTTAAAGGCTTGAACATCTTCATCCAGATCTTAACTTGAAAGGCTGTGGGCTGATCATGAGAGTTAACGAGTTCATGACAAGGTACAGAAATTATAACAAGAGGGGCTGAGATCTGTACAGGGTCTGAAACAATTTCTATACTTTCAAGGTCACATGGCTGATCAGATTCTGAATGGAACGAAATACAGTGGTCATCTTTGTGAATGGGCTGAGGTAAAGCTATCGAATCTACATCTACAATGCAGGGCTGCAGGATTTCCTCTTCTAAAGATGAATATATACAAGAAGGAGGATGATTTTCTGAATATACAAAACAGTGAATAATTCTCTTTACACGCGAAGGAAAAAGAATGAAAGAGGTAACAAAGAACAACAGCAGTTCATGAAGCAAACTAATGAACTGATACCTGGACTTTGATTTGAGCTTCTTCATATTTTATCAACAGGATCCTCCCCAGTGGAGTCTTTGAACGTGGAGTCGCCAGATAGATACTTACAACCAATATAATGTTTAGCCTTTGTCTATCATCAAAAACTGAAACTATGTCGTCTCCCAGGGAAGCTTGCTTCACTCTCCGTTCCCCGGCAACGGCGCCAATTTGTTATCACTCCAAGAAACCCTTTGTGGTTGTAGACCAAAGGTGCTTGGTAACTTAAGAAATTATAATAATCGAAGTGTGGATCAATGGGATAACTGAGAAGACTAAGCAGTAAGACAACATGCCATGCCTCTAAATAAGTCAGTGCTTCGAGAAATTAAATATCAGCTACAGTAAATAATCAAGGTATGAAGAAAGACATTCAAGATAACCAAATACAAAGCTGTAGAGTCATACAAGAATATAAAGAAGATCTAATTCATCCATGAGCTGTATCAGAAGATGACAGTTCTGAACAACTGAACTGAATAGAATCAAATGTAGAATAATGGAAATTGTGGACAGACTGATATCTAATGACCAAATAAAACTGTGATTCATATAGCAAGAAAGTGTCAAGTACATAGCCTAAAATGTATCCAAACTTGAACCCCTTAACAGTCTCGGTTCTTAGGCTTTATAGCCTTTACAAAATAGCCTACAGATCCTAAAGACATGGATCTGTTGAGTTAACTAACACATTTAACTAGAGCAGCGAATGCAAAAGACAGGGACTGATCCCTAAAATCAAGGAAATGAAGATGAGTTGGTCTCCTTTCTTGTGCTCGGTGGTTGGTGAAGTGCAGTTAGCCTTCCAAGGCTCGGTGGACTTTGATTGGAACATAACAGAAACGCTCTTGATGATGTGGCACTTTGAACTTAGAGCTGTTTCCTCAAAAAGATGCTTCAAATTAGCCAAAACGCCCACTTCACTTTGATCTAGCTCAAAACTCCTGTAGATAATGGTGGCATAATTCATAACTTGTTTATTCTGCTCGGCCTCCCGCCATTCCAACTTGAAAATCCGCGATCTCGGCGAAATCTTAAGCGATCTGTGAAAATAGGCTTTCGGCAGCTAAGCCTTGTGCCAGTTTCACGCATTAGCTGCCGAAAGTCAGCCTTTTCGGCAGCTAATGAGCTCTTGGAGGCTCGCCTAAGCTACCGAAACCTGTAGAATTCCTAAAAAAACTGTCTTTGGAAAAAATCAATTTTCTCAGCCGTCCGATGTCCATTTTGGATGTTCAAATAGTCGATTTTGATCTACAGATCATAAGCTATCCACTGGTGCTTTCAGATTTGAATTTGGAGTTAGGGAAGGCCGTCGAAATTGCCCCGCAAAAACACGTGATTTCAGCAACGAATAAATTTCTCTTGAGTTATGGTTCAGCAACGAATAAACCCTACAGGGCAGCAAGGTGACATAGCATAGCTGGGCACTCGAGAATCATTTAATAGCAAAGGCATACTGAAGCAGACACATGGCATAGCAGCTGGAGATTTAACTCGAGATGGTAGAGATGAGGCGTTCTAGTCAAACAGAGTTAGCTGCCGAAACTTGTTTTTTCAAGATTTGAAACCCAAGACTCAAATGAAATAAAAATTTTACCCATTCTATCACCCAGAAAAGACGGTGGTCAATTTGGGAGATAACAGTTCTTATTTTGAGTTGGTTGAGCTCATTTTGAATACAACTGATTAACGATAATAAGACATAATTAAGACTATTATTTAAACATTTCTATATAGGATCGATGGAAGCTTTCTTGGCAGTAGCGAGACACTGACATAGGATAATCGCGTCGATAGACTGCGTGGACTAATTACATATATAGAAACTGGAAAAATATGTTTGAATTTCAACCAAATAGCTTTTGAAACAAAATACCAAACAATAGAAACCTACAGCTAATGCTTTGATTCATGCCAAGAAAACAAAAAATGGCCTCAGGAGAAGAACACCTTTACTATCGTTTTTGGTGTGTGGATGCAAATCTGCTGAAGAACACACAAAATGAAGATAACCAAATAGCTTTTGAAACAAAATACCAAACAATAGAAACCTACAGCTAATGCTTTGATTCATGCCAAAAAACAAAAAATGGCCTCAGGATAAGAACACCTTTACTATCGTTTTTGGTGTGTGGATGCAAATCTGCAGAAGAACACACAAAATGAAGATAACCAAATAGCTTTTGAAACAAAATACCAAACAATAGAAACATACAGCTAATGCTTTGATTCATGCCCCAAAAAAACAAAAAATGGCCTCAGGATAAGAACACCTTTACTATCGTTTTTGGTGTGTGGATGCAAATCTGCAGAAGAACACACAAAATGAAGATAACCAAATAGCTTTTGAAACAAAATACCAAACAATAGAAACATACAGCTAATGCTTTGATTCATGCCCCAAAAAAACAAAAAATGGCCTCAGGATAAGAACACCTTTACTATCGTTTTTGGTGTGTGGATGCAAATCTGCAGAAGAACACACAAAATGAAGATAACCAAATAGCTTTTGAAACAAAATACCAAACAATAGAAACATACAGCTAATGCTTTGATTCATGCCCCAAAAAAACAAAAAATGGCCTCAGGATAAGAACACCTTTACTATCGTTTTTGGTGTGTGGATGCAAATCTGCAGAAGAACACACAAAATGAAGATAACCAAATAGCTTTTGAAACAAAATACCAAACAATAGAAACATACAGCTAATGCTTTGATTCATGCCCCAAAAAAACAAAAAATGGCCTCAGGATAAGAACACCTTTACTATCGTTTTTGGTGTGTGGATGCAAATCTGCAGAAGAACACACAAAATGAAGATAACCAAATAGCTTTTGAAACAAAATACCAAACAATAGAAACCTACAGCTAATGCTTTGATTCATGCCCAAAAAAAAAGTCAAAAATGGCCTCATGAGAAGAACACCTTTAGTATCGTTTTTGGTGTGTGGATGCAAATCTGTAGAAGAATACACAAAATGAAGATGGAGGATTTAATTGGAATGTTGTCGTCAATAATCAACTCAGGAGAAGCTTATAGCTACAGCTACAGTCTATTGCGGTTCCAGATTGCTAGTCATCTTGAACAATATTTACCTTAAACCATACCTTATATCAATTCGGAGGAGATTACAAGCCACATAAAGATAACGATTGGGAATTGAAAATAGCCAAACTATTATACGAGTGTAGTACTCTACTAGGCTCGTGAATCTTTGGAGGAAAAACTCTCATTTAGTGAAATACTGAGCTAGACCACGCAACGCTAAATATTCAAACAATTAAACAAATTATACTACTTGCGTGCGTGGAAGGCTCTGCGCAGAGCCAAGAGACCTTATTCTAATACTCAGTTATTAGACTTTAATGCTGATGAAGCATAGCAAGAGCTATCTATTAAGCTGCACAGCATTTAATGCAGATGCAGTAAGTTTGATAATACCAACTCAAGATCCAATGATCATCAAGGTTGCTGCAGCGGCATTAAATGCTCTGCAGCTCAATAGATAGCTCTTATCATGAAGCATTCAACACAAAACAGGTAAACTATACCGGACAGCTATTAACGCTATGTAATATATGGTACAAGCCATGTTACTGAGATAGTGTCATAATATCTACTCCATAATCACAAATATCCTACAAGACTCTATATATCTAACACATATGCCTAAATCGCATGTAATATTAAATGAACAAAGGAACATATACTCTTATCATCTCCTCTGTTGTTGCATCTCACTAGACTCCATTACAGGAGTAAAAACTTATCTATAGGTAATCAAAACAATAATAAAATGCTTTGGACAGTGTGGAGTCAATAATGTAGGAAATACAATAGTACAAAGAAAACATGACCTGATCACTGGACTCAGTGATCAGTGGTCAAATTTTAAGGGTAGGCTTAATTTTATTTGGAAGGGTAGATATCTATCCGTTCTTCAATAGTTAAAAAAAAAATCTTTTATTAATTAGTATAAACTAAGTAAATTTTTCATTAAAAAAATGTGAAAATAAATTAATGTCCTTTAAAATCTTAAAAAATCAACAATTACATTAAAACATCTCGTGAAACTCACTGAAGCAAGAGACGGAGGACGAAGGTCTGGTAGAGTATTGCTCGAGGAGGACGGTCTGACCGAAGATGGTGGAAGGCAACAGGGAGGCCGGATAGCCTCCCTGGATCTCTGTAAATATAGATTTATTTGCACTAATGGCCTTTGATTTCTTTTATGTTTAAAAACAGTTACAGAATTTAAATAAAAAATATGCGAAGACAATATATAAATTTGCATTTCATATTTTTTTCATGTTTTGAGAGGTTTTCAATTTGGTTGGTCTGGTTTCTTGATTTTTACATAATATTTTAGAAATTTTAGATTATTTTTTCACATAATATTCTAGAAAATTTTGAAAAAAATTATTATAGTTGTTAAATTTATATAATTTTATGGTTTTTTTTGAATATTTAATGATGCAAAATAAATTTATGTATTAAAAAAGATTTAAACCCTTTCAAAATTTAGATTTTGAAATAAAAAATTAACCAAATTCCCATTAAAAATGCACCAAATAATCCAAAACTTCTCACAAGTAAACTACTCTTAAATCTATTATGAATCCAGACTCACAAACAACATTAAAGCATATATCTTATGCAATCTGCCCAATGCAAACGACGTTACAAAACCAAATATCTTAAACAACTACATATCTTTAAGATAGGAACTCACTAAATATGGATT
>LPNX010624774.1:466290-491576 GCA_001517045.1 Pseudotsuga menziesii
GCCTATCCAGCCTTCTGATGCGAGATGCCAAGTTGCATACATAATCCTGAGCCTTCCTTCCCTTACTAGAAAGACCTGCACCTATTTTCTTCACATTCCATCTCTCAACCAAGAATTCCAAGGTGTCAGCATAGTCCCCTGCTGTGTATACACCCAATCTCTGAGCAACAGCAGAAAAATGGTCAAACAAATTATCATCCTGCCCATCATACATCAAATGTGCAGGCATTGTGACTTTTTCCCGCATCATATCTTCAAAAGCTACCATTGTGGTGTCAGGATCAATTTCAAACAACTTTTCCACAATCTTGGTGTATGCAGTCTCGTGTCGCTTCTCGTCTGCAGCAATAGTTCGGCATATTTGGGCCAATTTCAGGTCCCCATATCCTTTAGCAAATCTTGCAGTGTTGGCATGTGATATGAATGTCGCTCTTTCTTGGAAAGAAGTCTATAAGAAGCCAAGGTACGGATTATTTTCTGTCCCTGCGTTCTAAATAGGCGAAAAGCTAAAGTCAAAAAAATCTGATTCAAGAACTACCCAATATCTCATTCAAGAACTAAAATACCCAGCGTTCGATATAGTAAACACATACTAGTCAAACAGAATTTGCAAAGAATAGCGTCACTTACCATTCCAGAGCCAATAAGATATTGTATGGTTTTTTCAATCTGTCTCATATCCACTCGGCCAGACAAGTAAAGATATTTATGAAGAAGATCACCATGTCTATTCTCCTCAGCTGTCCACATACGTATCCACGTTGCCCAGGAAGTGGGACTGGCACCATTCTCATCTCTTACACCATCAAGTTTGTTAACGAAACTCTGGTAAGTAGGCAACGCTTCCTCTGTAATCATGTCTCCCACTAGACAAACCAGATAATTATCTGGCAATTCGCGTGACCGCTCGCGCAATTCTCTAACTTCATCAATGAAGCCCTCAGAAGAAGAATCTGGCAAAATGTCTTGTGGCTGCCAAGATTTCTCAACAGGCTTTAAATAAAACAATATATTGCTATCTGCCCAGTCTTCGAGTGATTTAAATATATCAACCTTCTCAGGTGGCAAGGAATGATTACTTACCACCTGTTCAGGAGGTTGGAAATGGATTTTGTTATTTTCAAGAAGATGTCTGAAAAATGACAAAAAGTCACAAGCAATCACATCATTGGAATCAAAAGCACGATCAATGAGATACAGTAAGGAATATTGAAGTGCAATAACAAATGAACTCCCAAAACATTAAAGTAGTAATCAATGAGAGACAGAGAAAATCTTTTTAATTGAATATTGTGGGTTTGAGAGTTGAGAAAATTATGTACTTACTTTGCCTTGGGTGGCAGCGTTGTGTTGATGGAAACCTTGTGCAGTCTGCCCAAATTGTTCGAACAAAGCCCGGCGCCATGGGAGAATCCGGCAGCAATATTGGAGGCGCGTTCATATTTGGGTGTTCCCAAACAATCGACAACAGAAACAGCAGACGCCACCATATCTTCTGCTGAAGGAAAGTGAAAGTTATTGGGGAAAATGAGTTTCTAGTGATAGATGCCGAGGAAGGGGAAGGGGTGTATTAACATATATAGTCACGGAGAAATGACCATCACTCGCATTCTTTATCTCCATCACGCCAGCGGGATATGGGGCGCTGCTCCATTGGCCGCAATTGTTTCTAGAAATGCGAGTCTTGTTGTCTGCATTTATTGGAAAATGAGGATGGTTGAATACGTTACAATCACAAATAGGATTTTTTTAATTGTGAGATTGCTACTCAAGTAAGTCAAAGATGCTCTTATATAACTAAGGACAAGGCGATCTTTTTTCATAAAATATTATTTTTAGAAATGGTACAGATGGCATCTTCAAGTTGGTGTTCAATAATTAGGGAATTGATATTTCTCTATATATTTAAGTTGTTTGCGACAAGGTGAGCTTTTTTCTTTTTTTTTGTTTTTAGTTGAATTATATATGTATATATATATATTTTAATTAATTAATTAGAGTACCGGTTTCCCATATTTGATCTCATAACACAATGATTTTGTGGTGTATGAGTTTGTGCTCAACCATTCCTATTGTCTAAAAACATTTGAATTTTGGGTTTGGATTTGAATAATAGTATAAGTCTAATTGTGTTTAAAATAGTTTTGGGATGCTTATGAGATTTGTAGTAGGGAAGATAAACTTTTGCTCCATTTTATGTATTTATAAAATCTTATATTGGATTTATTGTACTTAGTAGGATAAGGGCATGTTTTCTGGTGGTCAAGACCATTCCATTCTTTTAATTGTGCAATGATTACTATGATCATTCAATATGTGTTTGCAAAGTGTGGTTCACATGATTGTTTTTTCATGTCTTTTTATATCTAAGGCTCATAACGATATATTAGCAAAGAGAGGGGCATTGCCACATTGTAGTTCTAGTTACTAAAAGGTAATTTAAAGTATTAACACATTACAAAGATAAATATAGAGTGGAATATTAAAGTATTAAGGGTGAGTGCAAGCTCAAGAGGATCACTTTTGATGTGTTAGATACAATAGAAAGCTAAACAATCAAACAACCCTCAACTTACTTGTATTTTTTGAGATACTTACACAAAGTATCTTGCATTGATAGAAGAATATGAAATGTAGGAAATTGAATCACGTTTCCAAATATATAAATTTTATGTATTGAAAGTTTACATACCTATGTCAAACTTTATCTTTTCTAATAGCCACATTTGTTTTTGCAAATGATAAGGTATATGTTTCTGTGGGTGCAACCTTTGAGTGCCTAAATGATGGTTTCCTAGTACAAAACTTCGTATGCATATAGAGAACAAGTAGCACTACTGCACCACTATTTTTCCAAAATTTTATATTTTTATTTTTAATTTTACTTTTAATTATGTAAGTGATCAAACCTCGAAAACAGTACATCAAGTCTGAGTGAATTGTTGGAAGGTATTAATGTAATGATTTCTAAATGACTTTTTAATAGCATGTAGAGGTCGGTGTCTAGTAGTGCATCATACAATTTAAAAAAATGCTTGTGAAATAAAAAAAAGTTATGGAAGAAACATTAATAGTGTGTTCTTAGAGTTAAATAGTCATGTGACAAGAAAATTAGGAAAACAATAGAAAAAATTACATATTTGGAATATACAAAAAAAATGATATTTATGTCTAAAATTGTCTATCATATTGTAAAGAGTGGCGAAACACATGGATACTGAGAAAATGGAAGAAATGTCAAATTAGTTATGGTTTAGCATATTCCATAGCACAAGGTTGGTAACTCTGAACCAAACACATAGGCATGTAGATGACACGTGTGCACATGAAAATGTGTGTTTTAGGCACTAAGGAACACTCGTCCATTATGTTTAAATTAAAAAAATCTTGCCTTTGATGTCAACAGAAACACTCTAGCATTTTTGTTTGCCAAAACACTATAGCGTTTCTTGCTCACCAAAACGCTTTAGCATTTCTTTGTTACAAAATTCTCTAGTGTTTCTTATTTACATAACTCTTTAGTGTTATAGAGAACATAATCTATGTGCTAATAAATGGATGGAGATAGGGGAGTGAGGGAGAGGGGATATGAGAGGGCAAGGGGATTATATGCTAAGTAATCGATGGAGGTAAGTGGGGTGAGAGAGAGAGTTTATATGAGGGAGGGGGAGAGAGAAATGAGGGGGAGGAAATTAAAGTCCGAAATCCATAATCACTAATTCCCTAAACACCTATGCCACTAGCTGCTAAGACCTTAACACACAATCCCTTACCACTTTAACCCATTAACACTTAAAACTAACCTTTTATACCTTACTCCACTAACAATTGATCCCTAAATTGACTTATTAAACCCCTTATCTCTCATCATTTTAGTCCTTAACCCTTTAACAACCTAATCCATTAACCCCTTATAATCCCTTAACACTATAACACATAATCCCTCAATGCCTAACCTATTAAAAGCTAACCCCCTAACCCCAGAGCCCTAAATTCCTTTACCCCTAGAGCTATCCCTTGGGATTGATAAATATTATCTCCACTTGAGAACTCTCTCTTTGACATGTGCATTAGCCTCTAAGCTTTAGTTTACCCCTTATAAGCCTTTAACATTTTAACTGCTTCACCTCTAATTCCTAAACTCGTAAACTCTAACCTCCAAACCTTAGAGCACTAAATCCCTTAACCCCTAAATCCCCTAACCCCTAAACCCCTTAACCACTTCATCTCTAATCCCACAACCCTTAACAACTAAGACATAGTCCACCCCTAACCCCTAAACAACCTAACCCATAATACTTCAATCTTAAACCCATAAAGCCCTAAATCCTTAATCCTTTAACCCTTAAATAACTAAAAATTTAACTTCTTAGTCCTTAACCCCTAGCCTATTAAACTCCATCCCCCTAACCATTGATCCCTAAATTCCTTAACCCATTAATACCCTCACCCATGATACGCACATGATACATCATTAGAAAGATCTATTCAAGGACTGAAAAACCATCGTTCAGAGCCTTAAAACGGATCAAGAAGTTTAGGACCCGAAAATTGCCAAAAATAGTAAATTTTTCTACTATTAAGGAAACTGGAAAACTGAAAGAAACAATGGTGGGGGTCCAAGTGGAATAGGTGGGAGGCCACCAATATCCTCCTGGATGAATTGTATGGGAATATTGCATCCAAGAGGAATCTAGAGTAGCTAACATGGAAGCTCTACTTAAATAATATGATCAAGATCTAGCCACCCATACTAGAATAAGAAGACAATCAAACTTCAAGAAGGATAGTCACAAGGAGTATAAACCTCCAAATAAGTTTCAAAGGAAAAGAGAAAATAGTCAAAATAAATACTACTCCAAATATCAATGGTATAACTGTCATAAGATAGGACACCTTGTGAGAGAGTGTCCATTGAAGAAGAAGAACAACAAAATAAATCATGCTCATCTAGCTAAAGATGAGGATGAAGAAGTAGAAGAAAGACCTTGAAAGATACAAGCAAAAGAAGAATATGTACTATTCTTTGCACTCTCTAGGTTTGTAATACCTCGAGAAGATACATGGATTATTGATAGTGGTGCTTCCAAAAGCACATGAAATGGAAGAAGCAAACTCTATCAAGACATAAAGAAAATAAATATCCTCGGAAAGTATCATTAGGATATGAATGTCAATATCCCATCAAAGGAATTGGTGAATCAAGCTACAAGCCTGAATCTGGAAGCTCCATGAAGATGAAGGAAGTACTATATGTACCAAGTTTCAAAAAGAACTTACTCTTCATCTCAACATTAGATAAGAAAGGATATAGATTTGATTTTATAGATGGACAAGTACTCATGTGGACCAAAGGAAAGACAATTGAAGATGTTGTGGTCATTGGTGAAGAAGAATTAGGATTGTACAAACTCAAGGGACATCCATAAACAATCCTTGTCCATTAGATCACTAGCTCAAGTGAACTATGTCATAGAAGGATTTCTCACATCAACTACAAAGAATTATCCTATGTGAGCAAGTTAGTAACATGTTTACCATATTTGAAGATAGATCATGAAGGAACTTGCAAAGGATGTGCAAGAGGAAATAACATTAAGAATCCATTTTCGAAGAGTGAAAAAAAGGCTAAAGGTACATTGGAATTAATTCATTTTGATGTATGTGGTCCTATGCCCTCCACATATTTAAGGGGATATGAATATTATGTTACATTTATTGATTACCATTCAAGAAAGACATGGATATACTTTTTGAAGACAAAGAGTGAAGTGTTCGGGAATTCAAATCCTTGATAGAGAACCATTCAAAAAGAAGAATCAAGACACTCAGAACAAATAATGGTGGAGAACATACTTCAAAAGAATTTGAATCCTTATGCAAATAAGCTGGAATCAAGAGGGAACTAACCACTCCCTACAATCCCCAATAGAATGGTGATGCAGAAAGAAAGAATAGAACCATTATGGAAGCAGTGAAGACAATGCTTCACGATCAAGACCTTCCCATGCATCTATGAGATGAAGAAGCAAGAACAATCATGTATGATTATAATAGATTATCTCATAGTGCTCTTGGATTCAAGACTACTGAAGAAATGTATATATGAAAAGAAGTGAGCCATATCAAGGTATTTGGTTGTCTAGTATATGTTCACATTCCAAAAGAAAAGAGAACCAAGTTGTATCCTTCTAGAAAGAAGGGAGTATTTGTCGAATACTATGAAGTCTCCAAAGCCTTCAAGATATACATTTCAAGATTCCGGCATATAGAGATTAGTAGGGATGTAACATTTGACGAAGAAACAAATCTTAATAAATATAAAAGGTGTCATCTTGAAGATTGTATAGGAAGAGGATGTACCTCCGAGAAAGGTAGAAGCTTAACCCTCTCCTGAAATAGTAGCATCAGAAGATCATGATATGCTGGAACCTTCGGAACCCCCTACTATGGATATATTTTGAAAGAGATAACCTGTTTGGGTAAAAGAAATCATATAAGAAGCATAGAAGTATGGAGCTCCATAAGGCTCCACAAGAACAAACAAGAGATCAAAGCCATTCTCCAACTATGTAGATTTGATGTGTTAATTGTAGATAAAGAACCCACTAGTTACAAGGAAACCATACAAAAGAAATAAGGGATAGAAGAAATGAAGGAAGAATACTAAGTAATAATGAAGAATGATGTTTGGGATATAGTACCCAAACCATAAAACAAGAGTGCGGTATCTTCCAAGTGGATCTACAAGATAAAACATGTATCTGATGGAAGTACTGAAAAATACAAGGCAAGATTTGTGGCCAAAGGATTCTCTCAGAAAGAGGGAATTGATTATGAAGAGACATTTGTGCCAGTAGCAAGGTACACTTCCATCAGACCCATCATGGCATTTGATTCCATGATTAAGTGGAATCTACACCAAATGTATGCAAAGATAGCCTACCTGAATGGTGTGATTGAGGAAGAAATATACATCAAACAACCACAAGGATTTGAATTCGAGGACAGACTGAATCATGCATGTAAGTTGAAGAAGTCTCTGTATGGACTGAAGCAAGCTCCTATAGCTTGGTATGAAAGAATGTATAGCTTCTTGACAAGCTTGGGCTTTACCAAAAGTAAATTTGATCCTAACCTTTACGTTAAGGTTATGGATGATGAACCTATCATATTATTACTATATGTGGATGATCTATTTCTGAAAGGAAATGAGAAACAGATTGCAAAAAGAAAGAAGAGGCTAGTTGAAGAATTCAGGATGAAATACCTTGGATTGATGCACTATTTTCTTGGGCTAGAAGTGTGGTAGATCCCAGAAGGAATATTTCTAAACCAAGGAAAGTAGGTAGTGGAAATATTTAAAATATTTGATACGTTGGATTGTAAATCCTTGGCCACACCCATGGATACCAACCTGAAGCTGTTATCTGATGAATCATCACAATTAGTGGATGTGAATCAGTACAGATAGATTATTGGGTTATTAATGTATCTGAAGAATACTAGACCATATATATGCTTTGCTGTGAACACCCTGAGTCACTATCTAGTTAAACCTAGACATGTTGACCTGATAGCTGTAAAGCATGTGATGAGGTACGTAAAAGGTATGATAGACTTTGGAATATACTATGATAGATATCATGACTACATATTTTTGTGATATATGGATTCATATTGGGTAGAAAGTGTCGTAGACAGAAAGAGCACCTCAGGTGGATGTTATTGTTTGTGATCTTCCATGATCTCGTGGTTTAGCAAGAAACAGTCCATTGTTTCTCTCAGCATGGCTGAAGGAGAGTACATAACATCTTGCTCCACTAGTTATGAAGACATATGGATTTAGAAGCTGATGTCAGGTCTATTTGATATGGACTTGGATACCATAGTGATCCTATGTGAAAACCATATTTGTGTAAATATGACAGATAATCATGTGTTCCATGATAAATCAAAGAACATAGAAATCGGATATTTTTACATAATGGATATGGTACAGAAGGGAGGTATAAAACTATAGTATGTGAGTACCGATGAACAAGTTGTTGATGTGCTGACTAAGCCTCTATCTCGAGTAAAGTTTGAATACTTCCATGGCAATATTGGTGTAGTCTAAAAAGAATTTCTTTGTAAGGAGGAATAATGATGTTGATGTTACAGACCTTCCTTGCAAGAAATAATGACGATGATATGAACCCTCCTCAGAAAGGGGGAGAGGGTTGACAATACAAACCTCCCTGGAAAGAGGGAGGGATGATGAGATTGTCATTGATTATGGGATGGCAGTGATATTCCACTACAAAAGAGGCCAAGTGCACATGCAGATACTGATGTTCCTACCTTCACTTGTAGATTCTATAGAAAAATAACACTCGATTAGGATTGGTCCTAGCTTTAACAAGCTAAGTACGGTCTACGATGAGTCCTGCAATAAGTTGTGGATGACAGGTACTACATTTAGTTGTGGGCGAGATCTGCATTCAGTTGCAGACAATACTCTCACATGGAAAGTGTTCCTACACTCACTTGTAGATGCCGTAGAAAATAACACTCGCTTAGGAGTGGTCCTAGATTGAACATGCTAAGGATGGTCTACGAAGAGTCTTGCACTCAGTTGCGGATGATAGGTCCTACATTCAGCAGTGGACGAGATCTGCATTCAGTTGTAGACGATACTCTCCTATGGAGAGTGTTCCTACATTCACTTGTATATGTCATAGAAAATAACACTCGATTGGGAGTGGTCCTAGATTTAAAAAATTGAGTATGGTCTATGATGAGTCCTGCACTCACTTGCAGATGACAGGTCCTGCATTCAGTTGCAGATGAGATGTCCATTTAGTTATAGACTACACTCTCACATGGAGAGTGTTCCTACATTCACTTATAGATGAAGTAGAAAATAAAACTCACTTGAGAGTGGTCCTAGCTCTAACAGAATGAGGATGGTCTATGATGAGTGCTTCATTCAGCTGCGGATGATAGCTTATGCATTCATTTGTAGACAAGATATACATTCAACTGTAGATGATGTGGTCATGCACTCATTTACAGATGATCCAGCTTGTCGATGCTATGGACCCTCCTTGTTAAGGGGAAGTAGGATGATGAGGATTGCATCATCCCTGGATCTATTCCCTAAAGTGATAGGGATTGGTCATCCCACAAAGAGATCATATGTACTGCAGGTAGTGTAACAAAAAAGGATTGAGAAGATCAAAGTGTGGCAGGAAAGGATGGAGAAGATCAAAGTGTTGTTGGAAAGGATCAAGAAGATCGAAGTGTTTCTGCAAAGGATAAATAAGATCCAAGTGCTGCTGCAAAGGATCGAGAAGATCGAAGTGCTGCTGCAAAGGATCGAGAAGATTGAAGTGCTGCTACAAAGGATTGAGAAGATTGAAGTGTTGCTACAAAGGATTGAGAAGATTGAAGTGCTGCTGCAAAGGATCGAGAAGATCGAAGTGCTACTACAAAGTGATAGGTAATAACTCCCAATTCAATATTATTCCCTTGCTAATGCATATATTTATACAATGCATATGACGGTTTTGTTTCACCTTCCGCCCAGCCTTTTCGGCTTCCTACATAACTATTCAGATTTCTTTATTTATTTACAAAATATAATCCCGACGGATTATATTCCAAGAATCCCCCTCTTAATCCGAAGGGGTGTTTGTAAGTCCGAGCATGTTTCTAAATATTTCAAACTTTTCTCGTCCAAGCACTTTGGTGAAGATGTCTGCAATTTGATCATTTGTGGAACAATGTCGAAGATGGACTATCTTGGCCTCTACATGATGTTGAATAAAATGATACTTTGTGTTGATGTGTTTGGTTCGATCATGGAATCTAGGATTCTTAGCCATCTTGATTGCAGAAGTATTGTCGATCAATAATGGAGTGGAGTTCTCTTGTTTTTCTTGCAAATCTTCAAGTATCTTCCTGAGCCATACTATTTCTTTCGTTTCTTTAGCTGCAGCCACATATTCTGCTTCTGTTGTTGAATCTGCTGGAACTGACTGTTTGCGTGATCTCCATGAGATAGCTGCCGATCCAAGACTCATAGTGTATCCAGAAGTTGATACTCCTGTCTCCTTATCGCCATCAAAATATGAGTCTGAGTACCCAATAAGTTTGAAGTCATCCACTTTAGAGTACTTGATTCCAACGTCTTGATTCCCCTTCAAGTATCTTAGAACTCTTTTTGCAGTTGACCAGTGTCCTTCACAAGGTTTATGCATGAACCTTGAAAGTATTCCAACAACATAAGAAATATCTGGTCTAGTTGTTGTAAGGTAGATAAGGCTTCCTACAAGTTGTCGATACTTGGTCGCATCCTCAAATTCTTTTCCTTCGCTTGATGTGAGAATCATTTTCTGTTCCATTGGAGTAGAGATAGGGTTGCATTCTGTCATGCAAAATTTGTTTAGTAGTTCTCCAACATATTTTTCTGAGATAGGAATATGTACTTAGGATGTTGAGTGACTTCAATTCCTAAGTAATAGTGGAGATGTCCCATATCTGTCATCTCAAAGATCTTTTTCAAATATTTCTTTATGGATGCTATATAGATCTCATTGTTCCCTGTCATCAAAAGATCATCTACATACACCACAAGATACACAACTGATCTTCATACTTTCTTTATAAACAGTGTTGCATCATCAAGATCAAAATGTTCAAAATTTAACTTCAAAAGATTCTCGATTAACTTTTCATACCATGCGTGAGGCGCTTGTTTTAGGCCATACAAGGATTTGACAAGCTTGCATACTTTTTGTTCTTTTCCTCTCACAACAAAGCCTTCTGGCTGGGACATGAAGACATTCTCTTTCAAGTCTCCATTCAAGAAAGCAGTCTTCACATCCATTTGATGAACTTTCCACCCTTTCTGAGCAGCTAAAGAGAGTAAGGTACAGATGGTATCCCATTTTGCTGTAGGAGAAAATGTTTCATCATAGTCAATTCCTTCTTTCTATGCATAGCCTTTTGCTACAAGCCTCGCTTTATGCTTGTCAAGTGAGCCATCTGATATGTATTTGTTCTTGTACACCCACTTGCAACCAATTGGTTTGGTTCCAACTGGAGGGTCAACCAGCTTCCAAGTTCCATTCTTCATGAGTGCATCATACTCAATCTGCATAGCTTCTTTCCACTCAAATCAAGTAGAAGCTTATTCAAAGGAAGTTGGTTCAAAGTTAGCAGATAAATTAAATTCAGAATCAAATGATACATCCATGTCATCACCTGAATTATCTGCTTCTCCTCCATCTTCATGTCTTTTTGAACTTCTCGTTTCTGTCTTTCCAACTTCATTCGGATGGACACTTTCAAGTGTCTTTGTGGCCCATTTAGGAATCTTCCGTGATGGTCCTGGTTGATCAACTGGTGGTGCTTCATCATTGATTGAGAGTCTTTCAATTCTCTCAATCACATCATCTAGTTGAATCTCTTGATCAGGTGAAGTAGCAGGAACTTCTTCATGCGGGGGAGTTGGTGCTTCATATGGAAATTCCAAAGGTTGATCCAGAATAGGAATCCCCCCTTCAAGGTTTGGAATTTCATATTCATTTTCAGAATATGTCTTGGGATGAGGATATTTTTCCAAATGATCAAGCTATCTCTCAATGGACTGGTCATTTTTATTAGTTTCAAGAAAAATGACATCTCTGGAAATAACAAACTTCTTGTTTACCTCATCATACAGACGGTATGCCTTGGAGTATTCTTCGTACCCCAGGAAAATGCATTTTCTGCTTCGAGCACCAAGCTTGTTTCTTTGCTCCTTTGGAATCAAGGCATAACAGGTGGAACCAAAAACTCTGAGATGCCTGATTGAAGGGAGATGGCCAAACCACATTTCATGTGGATTCTTGTTATCAAGAGCATTTGAGGGACTTCTATTTCTCAAATAGGCTGCACATTTTACTGCATAACCCCAAAACATTAGTTTTACATTCTTGAAAAACATCATTGAGCGAACCATATTCATTATGGTTCTATTCATTCTTTTTGCTACACCATTTTGTTGAGAATTGTAGGGAAATGTAGTCTGATGTGCAATTCCATGTTGGCGAAGATAATCTTCAAAAGCATTTGAAGTGTATTCTTTCCCATTATCAGTACGAAGTGTACCAATTTTTGATTGTGCTTGTTTTTCTATTAATGCATGAAAGTCTTTGAATGTTTGAAATGCTTCTAATTTTGTCTTTAAAGAGTAAATCCAGCACAGTCTTGAGTAGTCATCAACAAATGTCATAAAATACTTATTCCCATTTGTAGAAGGAGTTGGCATTGGGCCACATAAATCATAATGCACTAATTCTAATTTCCTACTTGCTCTGAAATTAGATTCATGGAATGGCAGCTTACTATGTTTCCCTAATATATATGCATCACATTTGTTCTTCTCTTTGGGAATGGTGGGCAAACCAAATACACCATTCTTTCTCAACAAACGTAGACTATTATAATTTAGATGACCAAATCTTGCATGCCACAATGAACTAGATGACAAATTACCTTCTCCATGCTGAGAGAGTTAGGCATAGTTCTGAACTCTTGCAGATGAACCCTTGAGCTTCATTAGCTTCCCATCTTCGTATCCAGTCATGATGACTTGGTTATCAGAGGACTTTCTTATTTCAACGATTCCATCAAACATGTGGATGGAATGGCCTCGCCGTCGAATCTCCACCAAGGACAGTAGGCTTCTCTGCAACTCTGGAAGATAAAGAACATTCTTTAACAAGAAATCAGGGAATCCAGGCATCTTCAGTCGAATGGTGCCCATTCCCTTTGGTTTAAGACTTGACTTATCTGCAAAGTATACTATGCCATTTATTGTTTCATTAAGTTCTTCAAAACAGTCTTTTCTGAAAGTCATGTGTGATGTTGGACCAGTATCAAGCAACCAACAATCTTTGTAAGATGAAAGTGAAGTCATTTCATTAATTCCAAGATTACAATGTGCAACAATACAATGAGCAGAATCAGAAGATTTACTAGCATCTTGGTTTTTATTGTCATCTTTCTTCTAGTTATGTTTGTCTTTGATGGAGTCCCACGAAGCCCAACACTGATCTGATGTGTGCCCAGTATTTCCACAATGCTTGCACTGCAAATCTGATCTTTTGCTGAAGTTGTTTCTGCTTCCTCTGCCTCTCTCTTTGCCAGAGAGAGTGGCACCAACTACAGATGCTATAGATTGCATCTTTTACAACTGTTAGTGTAATTTTCAATAATGAACTTAATATGACAAAGAGAAATAGAAAAACAATAACCTTGCAGGTCTACAGTCTCTGCCAAGGTGAATACAATGCAAGTTTATAGCATACATAGGCTTCTTCAATATAATTGTTTCACATAGAATTTATTCTTCAAAGTAGGTTGCAACTCCAGTAGCTTGATGCAGTACTTCTAGTTGCAGCAGTAGAATAATTGCACAGTGGAAATATTCCCAATTGTACGAGCAGTCTCAATGCAATCAACACCAATAAAACAACATATATCTTCCACAAGATTCTTCAATGTATGATATATCAGTCACAATATATCAGACAGCATACATTATTCTTCAATATATCAGTCAGCATATATATATCAGTAAGCATACATTATTCTTCAACGCAGTCTTCAACAGGCTGTAGCAACACAGGCTCGCTTGATTTCTCAATACTCAGGCAGCTCCACAGGTTCAGTCTTCAACGCAGCCACACCAACGCTTCAGCTCCTAAATATTGATGGCTGTCAAAAAACAAAATCTTCAACGTGGAGTTAACATCTTGCTGTGAAAACACATCTTTACGCTGGTCTCATTTCTCTCAAAGCCAAGGTAGCTCGCAGCAGTATATTGCAGTCTTAAAAGCATATATACTCAACGCATATACTCAGCTCCAATATAGATTCAAACTCATGCAATAGTCTAGATTCAATATATACTCAGCTCCAATATAGATTCAAACTCACGCAGTAGTCTAGGGTAAATTTAGGGTTAGTTATTCCCAACGGTCACTAAAGTTTTACCTCCAACGCAGCCTTCAATGCAGGCTCTTCACGCAGGCAGTAGTCTCCACGCAGGCAGCAGTCTCTTCACGCAGGTAGCAGTCTCCAACGCAGGCAGTAGTCTCTTAATGCAGACAATGTCAACAAGATAGAATGCAGCTTTCAGAGTGGCCCAGCCTTCAAAGTGGTGCAGCCTTTAGCAGCACGCTTCACACAGTTGAAGAGAACAATCTCTCTCTAAAGATCTTCAGTCTTCAACACACTCTCAGTTGTGAACACTGAGATCTCCTTATGGCTGGTCGCAACTCTCACAGTCTTCAACGCAGTATACAAGATAGATTTATATACCACGCAGTCTTCAATTAGTAGATTAAGCACAAGAAATGAAATCACATGCATTTTTCAACGCACACTACAAAACCTTCATTTGTTCAAGCTTCAAACTTCAGATACAAAGAAAGAGTAACTTAAGGTTCTATTCAAAAAACCCATACAACCAAGAAGCATAGAACTTATTCCGTTCTGGCACGACTCTGGCATGTTCAAATTTTCTCTAAAGAATCGTTGCATTCACCTCTTTCCAGTGCCTATTAGTCGTCGCGGGTTCCAATCACACTGCAATCTACTAGCGAGCTAAGTTGGAAAGAGAGAGCATATTATCGCACAATACTCGAAAGAATCGCCAGCAGCAGCCACATGGAGATGCTTGCGCGCATTTTTTTTTCGAACCTCTCGTGGGACCAATACTGGGCATCCAACTTAGTCTACTAATTTCCAGAGAAGGGGTGGAAAACTGGATGAATTTTGGTAGTTTGTACTGAGGTTTGCGCAGAGAAAATTGAACAAGTATTAGACAGAAGATGGAACACCGTTACAAAATTAGGGTTAGGTATACACCAAACGTATGAGCGACAATTCATATGTAATGGAAAAAACAGTAAAAATTGAGGGCACACAGGCTGGCAAGAGAAATGCATGCGACTGGCAGACTGACGGAGCAGGCAGCCTGGAAATGGACTGGCAAGCAGAATGCCAGGATTGAAATGCAGCAGGCAGGAGTTATGGAAAACAACCAAGCTCTGATACAACTGATAGGTAATAACTCCCGATTCAATATTATTCCCTTGCTAATGCATATATTTATACAATGCATATGACGGTTGTGTTTCACCTTCCGCCCAGCCTTTTCGACTTCCTACATAACTATTCAGATTTCTTTATTTATTTACAAAATATAATCCCGACGGATTATATTCCAACACAAAGGATCAAGAAGATCGAAGTGTTTCTGCAAAGGATCAAGAATATCAAAGTGCTGGTATAAGGGATCGAAATATCAAAGTGTTATTGCAAAGGATCAAGTGATCGAGTGTTGTTTAAGATGAAGAATCGGTGCTATAGAAGATGATGTTCAAGTACTAAAGATATTGAAGATATTCCAGTAACTGTAACAGTTGTTGATGATTGTTGAAAACTTCCTATGACATACAAATGTATTACCTTGATACTACTGAAGATTCTCTCTCTCATTACTCCTATAGTTGATGATGTTGTTTTTAGTAGAATACTCTTCTCGTTAAGGGGGAGTGTTGAAATATTGTAACTTCGAAGAATATTCTAAATGTATTTTACTGATGTACCTGAAGGGAGATGTCTTATTCCCCCGTCGGGATGTTACTATTGTATTTGGTTACCATAGAGTCATGAGGTATAACCTCCATTATAAGTCAGGTCAATAGTACCTTAGTGAATATAATATAATATTGTCTTGAGGGTTTCCCAGGATAAATCAGTGTCTATCTTGTGATTGTGTTTCTTTCAACGATTTTGCATATGCCACTGTTGTGAATTTGGATTAAATACTAATTATCTCTAGCTAAGCATATGAAATATTAACACTATTGAAGAGCAGTTTTCTATCGACAACTTCAAGAAAAGGTTCTAGAATCACCTCACTAACCAATTCCTTTGTTCTTTACCAACAATTTTGTTCATGTTCTTGATCGACAAAGGAGCAATGCATATTGTCAAACCTTGACCTCGGTTGTTATCGCCACACCTGAACACAAAATAAGAAGAAAAGAAAAGAAAGTAGGAAAAATTCATGCAAGAGAAAGAGTGGGAATACTTCCTAAACAAGTGAAGCACTACATCATCCTAGTTGGATAAAAATATTTTGGGCTGGAAATGGGGAGGTGGATGACCACGTTCTTGATGAAGTAGATGAATAAGAGTTGATAGATGAAAACATGATATGGCCAGTAGTGTAAAATTCCAAAAACATGTCAAATAAAGAACAATGACGCATGAAATCACACTAAATATCCAAAAATTGAACAAGGGAATAGGAACAAGCGACGCGAAGAGTTAAGGGAGCCTGCTGGTGTGCTCTAGAAAAACATAAAGTCTAGTACAATGACAGAATCAGAAGGAAATCCGTTAGAGTTGAGTTGAGCTCGACAGAAAGAGGGTGTTGATGAAAATCTGTAATCAATGGATGAAGACTTGTGGATTGAGCATGGAAGATCTCTCCAAGTGAATCATACCTGAGGTTATAACCATGCATCCCCCATGACATTTAACGCAGAGTGCCCAAGTTCAATACCTTGTCGAAAACGATTTAGGACTTCACGTTGGCCAATCGGGTATATGGATTCAATGGAACAATGAAGGAAATGAAGTCGATAGATTATTAATCTAATGAAAGCAAGAAGGGAATTGGGTCTCCTTTTAACCTGAATTCTCTAATAGAAGTTTTCATATACTTTATTTAGATCATGAAGAGGTTCCCCCGGCCACTTCCAAGATCGAGTAGTTCATCAAATCAGTTGAAATATCCTAAATTAAGTGTAATCCATATTGAACATAATTTCACCTTGGTATCGACAAAAGCTAAAGAAGGAAATCGACACATGAAACTCGATGAAGAACCGACTAAATTTGAAGATATTGTTGTAGAAAGTGAAGAGTGATCATTAATTCTTTTCAATACAAAACCATAAATAGTACCTATTGAAAAAACTATGAAAGAAGTTCAGTCGTAGGAAGTAATCCACCATCACCACCCCCTACATTAGAATTCGAAGTCGAAGCAGAAATGGCACATGTAAAAACACACATTCCTCTCTATGAAGGAGATGAAGATAAAAAAGATACTGGTTTGTGTGTGAATCAATATGGGAATCCGACGCCACTACCAATGAAGAACACTTATTATTGGTCAGCTCTAATCTAGAAGCAGAATTAGCTAATAAATCACCCACATCATTTTGTAATCTAGGAATTGCATTTATATTAAAAGCATTGAAGTGTGATATCAAATTCCATACCTCAGAATGGTAGCCTTTAATATGTGGAGATAAATAATGAATAGTCTCTCTTATTTTCTTGACAACTATTTCGGAATCCCCAAAGAATTTCAAATTTTTTACATTCAACTCAATAGATCTTTTCAAGCCTTGAACTAGAGCTTCATATTTTGCAGTGTTATTTATACATTCAAACTCTAGCCTACAAGAGAGAAAATGTTTATTTCTTTCAAGATCAATAAGAACACAACCGACTCCTGATCCCTCTTGTGTTTTGGAACCATTAAAGTACAAAATCCAAAAATTATCCTCTGAATCTACTTGGTTAGTAGTATCTCCTAAGTTAGTAACTAAGTTTACTATGTTACAATTAACTTCACAAGTCTGTAAGAATCGAAGGATATTGGACTATGTGTCTGATTCTTGATTGACTTCTTATGCTTGATAGTTCCTTGGCTCAAGTTCTAAAAAGTAATTTACCAAAACCGAAGATGAGAAATTGACTAGTTCGTTCTTCTCTTCCAAGTGAGTTACATTTTGTTTCATATGAGATTCTCTTAGTATCTTGATATTATTCTAACTGTTTTGGTATGGAAGCCATAGGTGGGACCAATCAGTCATGAAATAACCATTAAGTTTCGTAGACTAGTCTTTGCTCAATATCAAACCATAAGCTTCAAGTATATCCACCACCATGATATCTATGAATTGGAATACCCTTGGATCTGCAGACAATCTAATGAGCACATCTTTCATTTCTCCTATAACCTTAACAACATACCTATCTAGTTGAACGATCTGTGAAGGGGATGGTATCGCTTGCCCATTAATTTTATTACAAATGGATAGTGGCATAACATTAGACGAAGCTCCAAAATCCGCCAAACAAACAACATAATTAAGTAAAGGTGTTTGGTAATGTCTGCTTTCTTCCCTTTTTGTAGAAGGGTTTGAATGGTTTTCTTGATATAATATCTCCCTTATCTTTCTCCAAGTCTACTATCTTGTTGGATTATTTGTGTACCATTTTCTAATTCATTTGAGGGTTCTTCTTTGGGCCTAGATAATAGAAAAGGATTCTTACTGGCTGTTGGTTTTACTTCTGGTTCTATAGTATGTGTTGGCAAGGGGTTGGGGCGAGTGAGTTGCGCAGCGTCGCGGCAGCTGTGCAAGCTCAAGTGGCACTGTGCAAGGGCCATTTAGTGCGATGAGCGGAGAAGTAACCACTTTTTGGATATTTTATGTATATGTGGGCCTAATTTTGTTGTAATAAGTCAGTAGCGGTTAGAAATTAGTTAACAGTGGACCTGTTGCTGCCTTTCACACACCTGGGTCATGTGGTAGAAATCTTCAAGCCACTCAGCGTGTCCTTGGGGACAAGTCTCGAGTCAAGGCTGTCACCTTGTTCTTGACTCCTCCGTTTAGGCTCAACTCCTAACGAAGCCAAGGGGGGTAGACCCTATTATGTTACTAAGGACAATTTACTTAGTAAGGTGATGTTAAACTGAATGAGTTACTTAGGAGTTCGAGATTTAACTATGGACAATCAAAGATGGCAAGATACAAAAATGAACACATGAAAGCACAATGCTGAGACAATATATATATAAAGCAAGAAAATAACCAGTGCCTTAGAATGGAGCCAGAAAATAAGATCAATGTACTTGCATGTGCTTGGAGTGAATGTTTTGTGATTTCCTCTTGGTACATTTTAAGTTAAATTTGAAGTGTGAGTTGATTAAAATTACTTGAAGGGGGGGAACTCCAGATATACCTGAGAGTACTTGGAGTATGTCCAAAACTAAAAATTCACGGCTACCCGCCAGGAATATGTGGGATGAAATGGAGTCTCTGGGGCTATTTTTCATAACGCACCCGTTAGGGTGTGACAGAGATCGGCGCCCCGAGGTCACTTTTCAGAAGTTCCCGCTTCCTTTGGGTATTTTTCCACCGTGATGGTTTGATCTAGGTGTTGGATTTTCACCTGTTGGTTTGTTAATTTGGGAGAGTGAGTCCTAATTATACTAGTCACTCAAGTGCTTTTGATATAGCTTGAATGATCAGACAAACTGCAACCAAGTGTAGAGCATACACACCGGAGTCTTGTCAATTTTAATAAATTTTCAATGGGTGTTCTTGTTTAAAAGAAAACCCTCCAGGAACCTCTTTCGATCCAAGTGGATCTCAATCGAGGAATCGAGGAGGGGTTAATTTTATAGTAGCTAAAAAAAAAATGATAGGAAAAATCAAACAGATACACAATTCTAGTTTCCTAATTAGTCCTACCACGAATCTCTTTCCCCTTTCGGGTTAATCGGGAAGTCATGCGGTAAGTATTACGATTACTTTGAAATATAAAATATGGAATATGAAATTTATAATGAAATAATTTATACTAACCTACAGGTTAGATCAATACTAGTTTGAAAATAAATGAGCAAAAAGCAACAAAAAGGACACTGACGCAAATCCCCCCAGGGGGGATGGGGAATGGGCTCGAAAGAGCCTATTCAAATTTTTTATTATTATTAAAAGTGGTTACAATATCAGAGAACTGATATAATTCCTATTCATCCTTATACGGATTGAAATCAAGATCTTACAAGGTACGAAAATCAAAGGTTTTAGTCAAATGGGAGACCCCTAGGGGGATTTGAACGCTCCTGAGGACACTTCTGAACAGAAGATTCCTTTATTTTCTGTTACACCTGCTAAAAAACAGTGAGCATGTTAGAATAAAATATGCTCAAAATCACTTTAAGAGTACCTTTGGATCAGCCTACCCTAACTCAAAAAAAGATGAACTTAAAACTAGCTAAACAGGTGAAAAAGGAACCAAGGAAAGCAAGCTTTCCTTGGGATCTTGGCTTGCTGTTTGTGCAGCCAATGAAATATGCACTTATTTTTGGATTTATCTTTTATAACAGCAAAAATAAATCTAATGCATGCAAGCTACAAGTTTTCTTTAAATTTCCATGCAAAAAGGACGATTTCCCTAAAGCTAGATCTAGAATGCTTATGAAACTTTTTAACTGCAAGATCTAGAATATGGGATTTGATAAGATAGATCTATGTTGGAATTAATTTTAAGATGATATATCTAGACAAAATCAAATCTATGAAAAAGTAATCGGGTAAAGAGTTGATCTTGAGGGAGGAAGAGGAGGAGAGAAATGCTGGTTTCCTTGAAGATCCACAGTGGAGCTTTCAGGTGGAATGTTGAGGGACTATTGCCTTTGGAAGGTTTTGGAGAGAGTGAATGTAATGTCCCCGGTTTCGACCCCATTTGCATGATGTATATATTGTAATTAATCATGGTGAGGAGCTCAAGGCAAAAGCCCCACCATCGATTTGGTTGTGTATGTTTCGGCAATGGGGGATAATTTCCGATGGTATGTCGTGCTATCCAGAACATTTTAATTCGGCATCATGTAAATCCGCACATCAGATAAACTAAAACCACAACCAGCTATGGCAGTGCAACGTTGAATGAAAAGGGCATGGTTCCAAAGGATAAGGGGTGGGGGATGTCAAACCTTGGTTATGGGGGAAAAACCCATATGTTTTGTCACCTTAGTTTTGTTTTCCACCTTTCTTGTCTTACCCAACCTCTCCAACCTCTTCAATGTCTTGACTTTGTTAGTTGGGGGCAGTTATTGCATGAGGAAACGTGGGCATGGAAAAACATGGGTTTTGGCAGGTTGCTATCAATTTGGACAGTACGCATTCCCAGTGGAGAACCTTCGTTTCTCTCACGCTGGTCTTCATTCTCCCCATGGTCAGTTGCTCTCACGGCTAGTCTGTTCTTCCTCACGCAGAGGCCTGTTCGTCCTCCCTATGGCCTGTTGATTCGAACGTAGAGAGTGAGGCTGTTTTCTCCTCATGCGCAGGCTGGAATCCTCACACAGAAATCGGGTATGTGTTTCCTGGGTATTTTGCTATTGGATGTTGCTGGGTCGATTTCCCCTGTTGTGAGCCGTGCTCACTGTCTTTGTTTTGGGGCTGTGTCTTCCCCATGTGTTTTGTTATCTGTGGGTTCCAATTTCGTTTTGGACCACTGGGGATTGTCAATCCGTTGGATGTGTTCTCTTCTGTCCATGCTGGGAGTTGTTCTCTCCTCTGTTTGTGGACTAGGTGATACTGCCCAGCCGTTCCATTGAGGAATTGTGAGTGCTGTTGGCTGAATTTCTCTATTTTGGGACTGTGGTTTGTTGTTATCCTTCATTGTGTGTTTGTGGCTACTGAGGTACCCTGGTTTGGGTTGCGGCTGAGTTGTTTTGGCCACGTTAGGGCCAAAACCAACACTGAGTTGCCTTGTGGGCTTGAGCTGTGCCCAGTGTTTGTTTGGGATCTTTCCCTGGTTGTTTTGCTGCTGGTATGCAGTGGTTATCCCCTTGGCTATGTATAAGCCTACAATTGACCCTTATTCCGGAGGAACCATGCCCAGTTCGGGGGTGGCAGCGTTGCTGAGAGATTGATGAGCAAGCTGGCCTATGGTTGGGTGGAACGTTGCAGTGACGTAGCTGGTTGCGGGATTCTTCATCAACAGATAAGTGCTTCTAGTCTACCTCTGCAATTATATTGATGTTAAATGAATAATGACAAACATGATGAATGTTGGGTGTATGTAAATGATTGATTCCGCTGTGTGATTGAGGAATTGTGTATTCTGTTATACATGTTGTTTAAGCTTTTAATTCTCAACATTGATTCATGTTCATGGGCTGTTTGCCGTTTCTCGGTTGCGATTGGCCTGTTCGTCGCGTCCTCTTCACCGGTTGAGGGACGGGGACGTGACAGAGTGGTATCAGAGCCATGGTTGCAGCAATGGGCCTCTATGGGTCAAGAAGGTGCAGCAACAGAAGGTAGAATTACCTTCTTTGTTCAGCAGAGCAGCAAAAATTTTGAGAAAATTTGGCTAAGTGTGAACAGTCGGAAGAACTGGAGAAGTTCCTACCCGCCGTTGCGGAAGGTTTCGTGAAGTTCCTGTCTGCCGTTGCGGAAGGGTTCACGGAGTTAACCTCCGTCGTTGCGGGTGAGACAATGATCTTTCCATCCACCGTTGCGGCCGGCGAAGCAATCTCGCATCCAACTCGAGATCCGTCCGATTGCCGACGTCGCAGAAAGATTTCAAAATTCGGCTAAGTATGGAACAGTCGGGCCATTGGAGGAAGTAAAATTCCGCCGTTGCGAAAGGATTGGTAAAGTCTTCCGTCCGCCGTTGCGGATGGCGAAGCGATCCTGCGTCCGATCCAAGAGTCATCCGATTGCCGACGAAGAAAGAAATTTTGGGAAATTTGAAAATTTGTCTAAGTGTTGGAGAAAGCGGAAGGGAGAGTTGTCCGACGTCCGACGTTACGAGAGTTGTCCGACGTCCGATGTTACGAGAGTTCTCCGATGTCCGACGTAAGTGCAAATCGGAAAAGATGCCGAAGTGGGCGTTCACCGTTGCGGGCGAACTGATGAAGTTTCCGTCCGCTTTTGCGGAAGCCCAAATGGTTAAGTCTTCCGATGGGAGATTTCCCCGATCGCCGACATGTCAAAAAGGGTTAAGGCTCAAAGATAGTTCGCCAATCGGAAGAGTTGACGAAGTAGACGTCCGCTGTTGCGGAAGCTAAAGACATCCGACTTCCGATCCAAGAGTCAGCCGACGCCCGATGTGGAAAGTTTGTCCAAGGAAGAGCGGACGTCGGAAGGATTGAAGCTTCCAAGGAGCCGCCGTTGTGGAAGGTTGGAGCTTCTGGGGAGCCGCAGTTGCGGAAGGGTTGGAACTTCCAAAGAGCCACCGTTGCGGAAGGTTAGAGCTTCCAGGGAGCCGATTCAGCGGGTGTACTGATGCTTCCGAGAGCCGATTCAGCGGGTGTGCTGATGCTTCCGAGGGCCGATTCAGCGGGTGTGCTGATGCTCTCGAGGGCCGATTCTGTGGCTGCGAGATCGGTTTGGGAGCCGATTCAGTGGACGAGATGATGGTTCCGACAGCCGATCAGAGAGTCAGCCGACACCTGATTTGCACAAGGGAAATTTTGAGTTTTTATATGAGATTTCTCAGCCGATTTCAGCTGTTTATCAGTGGAATTTTGAGGATTTTCAGGGGTTGAAAAGGAGAAAAATGGCAGCGAGCTAATGGGCTAGATTGCACGAAAATCATAGTTTTACAACCAAAAAAAAAAAAAAAACGAGCCACAAGGGGGCAAGCCCCCTTGACCCCCGTCACCTCTTGAGACAGTCGTTCTTGTGAGAAGGAAAATCCTATATTTTGGGCGATTGAGTAAAACCAAAAATTCATAAAAGATGAATGGTGTATCGGAAATGAGATCCGTAAGTTACCGAGTGGCTGAAGTTGGAAACCAAAATGCAGCGGTGTGTAAAATGCAAAGGTTGCTGAAAGTCTTCATTCTTAGAAGGGGTGTGGTTTTCACATCCGAGATCGGAATGACGCGTGTGAATAGGCGTTGGAAAGCTTATCCAGCAAAGAACGAGGATAAGTGACCAAAATATGAGCATGAAGTAGAAAAGTGCTAATGATGACCGCTTTCATCAAATGGACAAATCTGGACAGTTGCATGCCTAGGGGCAGCAAGGACTGTGAAGTTAACCAGCTGCTGTGTGGAAGAGGAATTCCACAAGAAGATGAGGGATTTGAAAGGGAAGTTTTCATTAAAACCCTATCTTTCTAATTATAACTACATTTCCTAAGTTTATGTTTGAAATGCATGAGGATATGTATTGCATGCATAGGACATTGCATGATTGGTAAGAATATTGAAATATATATATATGTATAATGAACCACTAATGATAATCATTGCTTTGATGTTGGCATTAGTGGCAAAACCAACGATGACATGGACCTAGCTGAATATGTTGCTGATGCTGATGAATGAAACCAGCAACCCTATGGAGAAGGGATAAGGCAACGAGTCCATAACAAAAGTTGGTGAGCAAATTCTGCAATCTCCTGCAAAGGACCACCACATTGGTCATGGAAAGGGCGTAAGTACGACCCATGCAGGTAAGAGTTTGCTTATGACAGATTCCATGGATTGGTCCAGGTAAGAGACCTCCTATCATGTGAATATTGGAATGTAGAAAGGTGTCATGCCTATACATGTTAATGATATTGATTATAGTAATGCATCCTATATGAATTAGTCATGGTTAGGCCATGCACGGTATATTGAATGCAAGATAGCATGAATGGATATGCATTAAAAAGATTTTATGAATCTTGTAATTATGCAATGGATGTATTCCTATGAAGGGTGTGAGTGACTGATTGCCTAAGTAAAGGTGAAAATGTTGTGATGCATTGCATGAATGCATTGAGATGAATGCATGTGATATTATGGAGAACTAATGACTGAAATGATGAATTACTGATAATTTTGGAACTGTTTCGAAGGCTGTTATGAATGCAGGATAGTCATGATCAATTGGCTGCCAGAAATGCTCTATTGAAGAGCAAGGTGGTATGGATGATACACTTGTGAAGTAAGGAGTATCTAACCACTCCATTTAATTGCATGAATGATATGACTATACCTTGCAATGTTAGCATGATAATGATTGCACGAAGTAAATGAGCTTTGAGAACACTGATGTGACTAACCTTTGAAGTATTTGAATTTTATAAATTCTGAGAATGCTTCAGTGATGGTTGTAGCAATGAGATAGTATATGCATACTTACCAAGTGTTTGGTTGATGGAAGCTCATGTTTCAGGTAGATTATTTTGAGAATGGCATTGAGAGGTAAGATCCTGACCAATGCTGGAATCTACCATTTATGAGAGCTTGTTAAATTTGAATTGTGAATTTCAAATATTGCTGACAACTGCTAGTCACTACTGGCTTGTATAAGCCTGTGTTTGTATGTTTGAAGCTTATGTTTCAGGTATATTATGTTAAGCATGGCATTGAGAGGTAAGATCCTGACCAATTCCTGAATCTACCATATGATATGCATAATAGG
>LPNX010624774.1:493393-613856 GCA_001517045.1 Pseudotsuga menziesii
GAACTTGGACTGTCATGCCAATGGGGTAATTAACTAACTGATTTTAATGCCTATGCTATGCTTGGTCTGATAGACTTTCAATGGTGCATTTCACAGGTGAGAAAAGTGAAACCAGGTGGTGCACGTTGATTATGGCAGTAGATCAAAAGTTGTTGGACTTAGCTGGAAGTCTCCTTCAAGTGATTGCCAAGACCCAAGAGAATCTTGGGGGGGTGCTCAGGATACAGAGAAGGCAGAGTGAAATGAACCACCAGATTTTGCAAGACTCTATTAGTTTGCAAAGGGAGGTGAAAAGCCTTCTGGGAGCAATCGGAAAAGGAAAGGAAGGTGGATCAGCACTGGGACAATTGTCCAAGCGACCCGATAAGAAACGGTCCAGGCATGAAGACTCAAAGGAAATTGAGCAGGTAAAGATGAAGCAGCCAGTGAGATGCTGGAGGTGCGGAGGACATCATTTACGCCGGGACTGTCCAATGAGGGAACATGATGAGGGAAATAGCCGCAAAGTTCCTATACTTCGGGATCAGCAAGAAGCTGAGAACCAGCAGGAAAAGTCCATGGAAGCCGAGAGGCTTGGTCGTGAACGTTCAAAGTACATGATTGAACGTGGAACAGATCTGCAATTTTGAAATTTTGATGTGCAATTGTATATGTATTGTATATATGTAATGGAACACCGAGGACGGTGTTATTCCAAGGGGGAGGGGAATGTAATGTCCCTGGTTTCGACCCCATTTGCATGATGTATATATTGTAATTAATCGTGGTGAGGAGATCAAGGGAAAAGCCCCACCATCGATTTGGTTGTGTATGTTTTGGCAATGGGAGATAATTGCCGATGGTGTGTCGTGCTATTCGGCACATTTTAATTCGGCATCATGTAAATCCGCACATCAAATAAACTAAAACCACAACCAACTACGACAGTGCAACGTTGAATGAAAAGGGCATTGTTCCAAAGGATAAGGGGTGGGGGATGTCAAACCTTGGTTATGGGGGAAAAACCCATATGTTTTGTCACCTTAGTTTTGTTTGCCACCTTTCTTGTCTTACCCAAACTCTCCAACCTCTTCAATGTCTTGAATTTGTTAGTTGGGGGCAGTTATTGCATGAGGAAACGTGGGCATGGAAAAACGTGGGTTTTGGCAGGTTGCTGTTAGTTTGGATAGTACGCATGCCCAGTGGAGAACCTTCGTTTCTCTCACGCTGGTCTTCATTCTCCCCATGGTCGGTTGCTCTCACGGCTAGTTTGTTCTTCCTCACGCAGAGGCATGTTCGTCCTCCCTATGGCCTCTTGATTCGCGCGCAGAGAGTGAGGCTGTTTTCTCCTCACGCGCAGGCTGGAATCCTCACGCAGAAATTGGGTATGTGTTTCCTGGGTATTTTGCTGTTGGATGTTGCTGGGTCGATTTCCCCTGTTGTGAGCCGTGCTCACTGTCTTTGTTTTGGGGCTGTGTCTTCCCCATGTGTTTTGTTGGCTGTGGGTTCCAATTTCGTTTTGGACCACTGGGGATTGTCAATCCGCTGGATGTGTTCTCTTCTGTCCATGCTGGGAGTTGTTCTCTCCTCTGTTTGTGGACTAGGTGATACTGCCCAGCCGTTCCATTGAGGAATTGTGAGTGCTGTTGGCTGAATTTCTGTGTTTTGGGACTGTGGTTTGTTGTTATCCTTCATTGTGTGTTTGTGGCTGCTGAGGTACCCTGGTTTGGGTTGCAGCTGAGTTGTTTTGGCCACGTTAGGGCCAAAACCAACACTGAGTTGCCTTGTGGGCTTGAGCTGTGCCCAGTGTTTGTTTGGGATCTTTCCCTGGTTGTTTTGCTGCTGGTATGTAGTGGTTGTCCCCTTGGCTATGTATAAGCCTGCAATTGACCCTTATTCCGGAGGAACCATGCCCAGCTCGGGGGTGGAAGCGTTACTGAGAGATTGATGAGCAAGCTGGCCTATGGTTGGGTGGAACGTTGCAGGGACGTAGTTGGTTGCGGGATTCTTCATCAACAGATAAGTGCTGCTAGTCTACCTTTGCAATTATATTGATGTTAAATGAATAATGACAAACATGATGAATGTTGGGTGTATGTAAATGATTGCTTCCGCTGTGTGATTGAGGAATTGTGTATTCTGTTATACATGTTGTTTAAGATTTTAATTCTCAGCATTGATTCATGTTCATGGGCTGTTTTCCGTTTCTCCGTTGTGATTGGCCTGTTCGTCGCGTCCTCTTCGCCGGTTGAGGGAGGGGGATGTTACAGTGAAGAAATAAAATATATCAGCATCCTCTCCAATGTAGGAACCTGCAGCTCAGCTGAAATCAAGAAACTTGCCAAGAAAATTGTGAGATCCGATTAGTACATACACAGAGATTCAAAATAACATGCATGCAAGCTTATAGGACATGTTGAATCTAGATCTCTAAATATGCATCAAAGGAAAGAGATGGCCAATAAACTTATTGAAAAGCACCTTTCCTACCAAGGTTATAATAAGCTTATTATCAATCTTAACAACGGATCTACAAGCAATTAGCAAATCATGAACACAGATACAGGTTACCTCAGTAAAATAATGACAATCATCATCCACACATACAATGGCACAACACCATCTTGCCTCCAAATCTTCTCTTCATTTCAAATGAACAATACAACAATACAATAGCAGCAACACCTCAATCCCAGTTCTCACTCCTTTGGAAGAGGAGGCTGTGCCTAGATATATACAAAAACAAGGAGATCCAGCCCAGGGGGAGCGCAAATCCGAAGGAGACACATCAAATCAGTTGAAGGAGAGTCCATCAATGCCTGATCTGTGTCTAGCTAAGCCAAATCTGAGTCTCACTGAGTGCAACTATCAATCGGGGGGCTGATCTGACTGACACCTCAACCTGTTGACTGAAGCATCCACCAAAACTCATCCAGATGAGCCAAAAACATGTGGAGGAGAGAGGGAGGGAGAAATTCCCCATAAAGGATGCTGAAGATCAACTCTGGATCTGATTTGATCACCTCCTTCAGTCAAGGATTTGGCAGATCCAGTCAATCTGCTTCAGATCTGACTGATTTCAATCAAATCGGCTGAGATTCCACTGATTTATGATTTTGGACTCCATTATTCATCAATTTATTAATTAAAATAATCAATAATTGATTTTTGGGGCTTTCTGATCTGAGTGATGGAAAATCACTCAAAACTAGGAAATAGTGGGTCCATGGGTTTACATGGTGCTCTTAGCTTGAAAATGAGCACCTACATTACTGAAACTGATTATTTCGCCCACTGTTATTACAAAATCAATTTTTTCCAATTAAACTATTAAAAAATAGCCTAAGTTTTGGAAAAATTAAATTTTAATAAAAAACACTGAAAAAATGAAAAAATGAAAAATTGAAAAAGCCTAGGGGGACTTAGACATGTTCATATGACTCGACCATGATGTCTAGCATGCTTATACATTGACACATAGACTCTAATAACCTCAATAGGAATAAATGCCAAGCTGACCACCCCAACTTTGGAGGTATGGAGTGAAAAACTTAGAAATTATCAGTCGTTTATTCAACAACCAATATTAACCAAGGGAAAAAACACCCTGGGATGATCAGATTGATAAATAAAGTCTAAGAGACCGAGTCTTTTACAGACACTATCATGCTAGAACATTTATTACAATTTCCCCATGGGGTATGAACATGTGGTATAGTACAACAAAGCTTCCCAGAGGCAAGACTAAAGGTTCTCTGAAGTTCGAACAAGTTATCCTTGTCTAGTTCACCAGGCTCACTTGATAAAAAACCACTAAGTACAACTTAGGTGGTAACAGGACCCTTGTAGTGAAGGCGTAAGCCTATTTATAGATCCATTTTTGTAATGATAAATAGACATGTTTTTGGAATCGCAACTGGCAGACTCTATGCTAGGGATTGTTCTGTCTTCACTGCAATTTTGTATGGGTTTCTTTTGATGCACTCTCCAGTTTTGGAGAAGGATGGTGTAATGTGGCATGTTTGCGTAAGATTTATATAAGATGTGTTGAGTATGGTTCAATCTTTATCTATTGTCTGTTATGATGTGGCAGTAATGCTTTTTGTTATAATGATGCAATGCAACTTATGGAGATCTGTTATGATTCTATGATTCTGTTTCTGATACAATGATGCGACTTAGTTTCTCCTTGCTCTATTAATGCGCTACGTTAAATCTCTGTGACTGTTGAATGTGGTATGATGTTTCATGATTAATGCTGTGATAAGATAAGGTGATCGCATAAGTCATGGTCCCCCCTAGTCGGATCCCCATGTCCTCCTTCCCCACTGTCGAAAACTCGGTTCTGACAGCTCTCCCTTGAATGCCTCGAGTGAGACCTCGTTTTCTTTGTAGACATTGCTGGGCAGGGTAAAACATGTTCAGGCTGGTGCTCAGGGAGATTGCATTGCAGGACGTTGACAGAGATGGAACCCCTGTTGATGAGGCTTTGTTGGTGGGTTGTGCCAACAAATGGTTTTGTTTCTAGGACCGAGTTGCAACTAGGAGGGGGATATGTTCTAGCATCCAACTTGATCAGAGATCGAGGATTGGTTTGATCAGAAGTTATGGGAGTTTGCTGAAGTTGAAAACTAGAACCCAAAATTGTTGACAAGTCAATGGTTGGCTAGACATATCCATGATGGTCCTCATGAGTGGTACTTTTGTGAATTTCTGGTAATCTTGCATGAATGGTTGACCAAATTTGCTAAGCGGGAGACGAATTTCCAAGGAGGAGAGCTGACATCCTGGACCCCATAATTGATCCAGGCACTGCAGGAAACTAGCAACAAGGCATTGCGAGCAGTTGAGGTATGGTTGGATAGTATAGTAGAGGGATACATCACTGAATTTGTTGTTGATACTAATAAATGTTTTAGCGAAGCAGAAAGGGAAATTTTCAATGGACCTTGTGGCTGGTTTTTATTGTCACTGCAACTGTCGATTAAGCAAGTAGTATGTGAAAAAGGTATCCTAAAGATGGACCAAGAGTAGTGGACCTCTGGTGTTCGGGGTATGTAAGAACTACGACCAAAAGGGGGGAAATACATAAGGAAATAAGGGGTAGATGGGCATGAGTTATGGTGAGAATATAAAGTTCGTTGAAGAAACAAGTGGTTGTACGAGGGGAGAAGCAAGGTTTCGAGAAAAGAGGCAAAGGACAGGAGAAGGTCCTATTGAAGTCAAAGTGTGAACCGTGAAGAACAACCACATAGGAAGAAGCCACCTTTCTGTGACGACAAAAATATACAAGCCTAGGCTACACCCGGAATAACGACAGGATTGAACCCCAGCAGTAGTGTGCCTACCCCTCTATGCACTACTCCACTGCAAGGAAGGAACGCACATTCTACGTCGACTTGCCCGACGTGTCAACAACAGTCTAGTAATAGAGCACCAGTAGGAGGAAGAAGTCCCAGGATGGTGGGAAACAAGATGAAGTTGCTAATATTCAATGGAAATGGCACCAACAATCCAGAACAGTACTGGTTCTTATGTGAAGCTATCTGGACCGCTCGACAAACCGCTGATGACGATGCTAAGAAAATCCAGCTAGCCACTACTCTGAGGGGCCATGCATTGGAATGGTTTACGAGATTAACAAGACTTCCTCAGGGAGGTACTGCAAAACATTGGATGAGATCAGAATAGGGCTATTTGAGGAATTTAAGAAGCCAAAGTCTGAAGCTCAGTACATTATTGAACTGAAAGAGATAAAACAATTCCCCAATGAAATGATTTGGGATTTTGATCAGTGATTTAAGACATTGATGGCTCGAGTCGGTTTTCAGATGAGTGATGTTCAACAAAAGGAATGGTTCATTGCAGCGCTTGTCCCACATATTTGAAAACCATTAATGCAGCAAAAGATTGTGACATAGAGCGAGGATTTGGAGACCGCGATGAAACTAGAAGCATCACCAGTAGGAGAAACTGTTGTTGGAATGAATCAAATTCAGGCATAGCTAACCAATCTAACATTGCAGCTGCAAGACATCAAAAAGGAAAAGGAGGATCATGACGATCTTTGGTGTACTCATTACCATGCAGGAGGATATACCAAGGATACATGTCCAATGTTTCAAAATTATTTTCTATCAGGAGCCCCTAATCCGTTGAGTAGTGCCGGTGCACCATGGTGTCATATCTGACAGGTCTATGGACATCGACACAAGAAATGTGATTACATGTAGAAGATGGTCACCAAAGTAGAGAGCTTGTACTATACATTATGTCGGTCAGTTGGACATGATGACAAAAACTGCAACACTTATGATTTGCTCCAAGAAAGGACATGCAATTCATACTTTGCGAAAAGGGAGGAGCCTCGGATAGCGCAAGTAGTGCAGCTAGCAGTGTAGGTACTGTACACACCGCCGCCTCCATTGCAATTTGTATCACAGCCACAGTTTGCGCCACAGCCACAAATATTTGTACAACCATAGTCTAACCAGGTGTAGCGTCCACAATATAATCAGCCACAAGTTGTGCAATATGTTCAGCAGCAACTTCCATAGTAGTAGTTGTCTCAACCGCAGTTCCAACAGGGAGGAACCTGAGGAGGATTCCGTGGAGGATTTAGGGGTCGCGGTGTAGGCTTTGGTTGAGGAAGTGGACGAGGTCAGGAATCTATTCAGTGTTATACATGTGGGATATTCAAGAACTATCAGAGAGAATGTCCTCATGTGCAGTGTACTTACTGTGCAGCCAGTGATCATAACGTTGAAAATTGTCCTTAGTTGATCCTGAAATGGCAGGCTAGCCATATTCCCCAGTTGCAGAACACTCAGAATCAGAATCAACCTCTATTCTAGGTGTAGAATTAGCTACCCCTGTAAGGTCAGATCCTGCCGTAGAATCAGACTTCGACTTAAAATCCACCTAGGCTCAGAATATACCAATGAATCAAGCTATGGATCAGCCAGAAGCTCAAGCCCAGAACTTGCATCAAGGACCGACAGTTGCAGCAATCCATGCAAAACCAAGGATGAAGGATGTCGATGTCGGGATTGTCACTCGTGCTGGCGTGACAAATGGTGATGATGGACCACAACAACCTATTCGACTTGCTAGCAAGAAAAAGGTTGTATTTCATATTGCAACAGAAAAAGACACTTTCTTTGAAGCGAGGCAGGCGATTGGAAGCAATACAGGTAAGATGCCAATTATTGACATGCCTTTTACTTTTTACCCATCTGTAGAAGTGGGACCATTGTGGCAGCATGTCACTCTGCGTAAGTTTTTTGAAAGTTATCTATTGTTGGAAAGGGACTCGGATGCCCTTGTCGAGCTTGAGACATTGTTGCACCTTCTAAATAAGACAATGAAGGATTTTGCTGTGAATTCCTTGCAAAAAAGAAAGACAAGCAAGGAAATGAGGATGAATATCTAGATTGGGAATTATGAGGTTGAATCGGTCATTCTGGACCTTGGATCTAATGTCAACATTCTGACAAAGCAAACTTGGCAATCGATGGAGAATCCAACATTAGGATGGTCACCAGTGCAGCTACGGTTAGCAAACCAGGCGAAGGTTCAACCCATCGGCCATGTTTCAAATTTGGTTGTCGAAATTGAAGGTATGAAAACACGTGTTGAATTTGATTTGATAGAAGTTGTAGAGGATGGTGGTTCCTATCCAGTGCTATTTGGAATTGGGTGGGCTAATGATAGCATGGCAGTTATCAACTTCAAAAACTGGGTTATGATGTTTGAGAACCAGGATGTTAGGGTCATTCCTCCTATGGACCCTTAGGAAGGACGGCGCTATATTGAACCAGTGAAGGATGAAGTCAGGAGGAGTTGGGATTAGGCATACAACATCTCTGAGGACTACATCCATACCACTGTCGACGACAAATTTGGATGGCGCAACGCAAGTTCCGCGTCCTCAGATTCGGATGATGCTCTAGAAAATTGGAAAAATCGGTTGCATGAGGTATCATTCCGAAAGTGTGGGTTAATTACGCAGTCTCTCCGACATGTTGCAACTGAGATGGTCGAGTTTCCCATTTATGAAGAAATTTCAAGACTCTGTGAGTTCTTTCAAGAATTTGAAAAGAAAGTGTTGGTGTTGAAATATTGTAACTTCAAAGAATATTCTATATGTATCTTTTTATGGTCCTCGATGGTCCTACCAGGAGAACCACTTGTATTGAATTGTACCTCAATGCTCCTAATCAGAAGAAATAATAAGAGTCATGAGGTAGTCCCCTCTAATTGTAAAGGTGGGTCATCAGCACCCCAGTGTGGTTACTTGAGCCTACATGTGTAACTCGAGCCTACATGATTTAACTCGAGCCTACATGTCAAATGAGTTAACTTAAGTGAAAGGATGAATATAAATAGAGGTGTAGTGCTCCTCATTTGTGACACACACACACTCTCACTTTTGTAGTGCATTAGTGGATAAGAGAAGTAGCTGGAGAAGGAGGAGGATCAGGCTTTGATCTCCTTGCTGGTTTTATCTTTTATCTTTTTGGGGCATCTATATTGACGAAGCTTTTGCTAGTTTTTTCCCTTTAGGGTTTTCCCAAGATAAATCTTAGTGTTCCTTTTTTATGGTTGTGCTTGTCTATCTTTCAGTGATCCTGTTTATATGCTTTTGTCATGAAAATGAAATGAAATACTGATGTCTTAGCTAAGCATACGAAAATTTAACATGGTATCAGAGCCACCCTGAAAAGAAGAAATTGTGCAGATACAGAATCTAGGGATTCTTACTTTTTGGTTCTCTCTCCACAATTGATCCACAAAAGAAGGCTAGGCTGACTCTCCATTGAAGGGCGCATCTTTCTGTCGAAGCGGAATTCGATTCCAAGCATTTTTAGTTTACGGTGCAGGAAATTAGGGCTTCTTGCAGAAGAATAATTTTTGAGTGAGCCCAGCATAGGATTTATCTCCTCATTAAAACAGAATTCTAGAGACCTGGATCAAGTTTTTTGGTTGGGTGAAACTCAAGGAAAGTCAAACCCTAGTTTGACCCTGAGCTAGAAAAACCCTAAATACTAAAACTGCTAAGTTTTGGTACATTCATTATATCCTGAGCTTGGAGAAGTTTCAGGAGATTAAAATTGCATAGGAATAATATAACATCCTAATGTACACTATTTCCAAAATTCAGCCTCCGATGCACTATATTTTGGGAGATATGATCCCTCCAAGTTAGGGTTCTATCCTCTTCCAGAATTCATCCCTAAACAGGACACCTGGGGAACATTGCTATAGATTGGGGTACAGAGGTCCAAATTCAATTCCTGAATATTTCCACAAATATCCCGGACTTTAATTTCTTTGGTCCGAATTTCAGAACCAGAAGATGAAACAGTGACACGTGGCAGTCTGTACAACTTCGGTGTTCTGAATAGTCCTGTAACAGGTCACCGTGGAAAAAGGATCATAAATCCAAATTGGTGAAACCAATTCTGATGAAAACTATGGTGTTGGATCAGGGACATGTGAGGTTACCTCAATGCAAAATTTCAGACACATAGGATTAGTAAGTTCAGAGATATCATAGAAACAATGACAGGAATTTCTGCAGAAGAAATTGGAAAACTAGGGCTTCCTATTCCGGGAGCTTCCCTCCACTATTTTCAGAAAAGGAGTACATTAGATAGATCCATTTGAAGAGATATATATTTCTATCCAATCAAATATTTAAGATTCCATGTTTTGAAAATTAGGTTTTCTCTGACAAACCCTAAATCAGCTAGCTCTGGAAGCAGGACGGACACCTCAAATCGATAAGATCTAATCTTTTGCTATTTGCATTTGAGGTTCTCATTTCAAAGTGATCTATCACATCAGCTTGATGATAAGCTTGGTAAAGTTGACAACTTCCAAGCATGGAAGTATATGATCTCTCTAAAGAAAATTAATTGGACACCTACATAAGTAGAGAGGTTCCAGTTCCATACAAAGATGAGCCTCAAAGCCTTACACAAGAAGAACTTGATCAAGGCCAAGAAGATATTTGTTGATTCAGTCACGGATCAACTTGTACCACAAGTGTCTTCCCTAAAGACACTGAAGATGTTTGATTCCTTGATCAAGCTATTTGAAGATAAGAACATAAATCAGAAGATGGCTTTGAGAAAACAGTTGAAGAATGTGAAGATCCAGAATGCAGAACAACTTGAAGCAGTAGAAGAAGAAGTGGAGATTCCAGAAGTGGTGATAGCCACCTTGAATGGCCTCCTAGGATCATGGGATTCATGCAAAGAATGTATTCCAAAAGGAAGTAATTTCTTTCAGCTCGACTCATAAGAAGAGAAGAAGAAGATGGGAGCAATTGAAGATCAAGCTCTCACCATTCAAAGAAGATCCCTCAAGCGATGAGGAATATGAAGAACTCAATTCCTGTCATTTGGAAAATAAATGATGATTCCATGAATGAAGAAGATGATAAATAAAAATGATCAAGATGGATTCTACCCACAAAACAAATAAAAGATAAGTATTCAATTGTCATTTCATGATATTGTTTTGTTATACATTTGATTATATTCAGTTGATGTGTTATGCATGATAGATTGTTTGCATTAATGACTGTATACTACTAATATGCATGTGATGGGTAAGTAGCTCATGGTGCTATACAACTCTTCATTGCTACTTATCAAACCTCTTTGCTGGCATATTGGATTAGTGCACAATCTCAATAATGTCATGGTGGAGATGGAAGGCATCTAGAAAGTTTATGTGAGATATGGATGAATGTTGTATTGACTAAACAGTTGCATGATGCATAAGAATTTGTCGTTATGCATATGTTTTATGAAATATTTCTAACCATGCAGCTGGTGCATTTGAATTTTAGGAAAGGTCATGAACAACCTCCTACAAGAAAAGAAGGATGAGACTTGTTTCGAAGAACAAGTGATGACAATTCAAGATTCACTCCAATAAACATGAATCTGAAGCTCCCAGGGTCAGAGACACCATGACGGAAGAAAGAGCTTCAGAGAGTGGTAGATCCACCTTGAAGGATGAATACCACCATGGGTACAAGAGATAACTCAAGATGAAGAAAAGAATGCTATGAAAGAAGCTATGATCAAAGAATAACACTTGAACATGGGGAATGATGTATATGATATGATGGAACAAGTGTACAAAGCAAGGTTCGTGATTCTCCCCAGAAAGAATAGACTATGACATGACATACTCTATTGACCAGTATATATCAAGCATAGAACCACCTGTACAGAATGAAGAGGGAAGATGATACTCCACTTCAGGGGGAGTGACTACAGAAAATTATATCTGAGTTCGACATCGTATGACATGATGGATAGCTTTGTGATGGATCGATACTTTACCAAGAGTAAAGTGGGCTCCAACATTCAAGGTTGAATGCAGAAGACTAGGATATGTTGATGACCTGAGAAGACAAACTCATAGAAGATGTTATGATACTAGAATTATGTTTGGGATATAGTACTCAAACCAGAAAGCAAGAATGTGGTATCTTCCAAATGGATTTGCAAGATAAGATATGTTGCCGATAGAAGTAAGGTAAGATTTGTGGCTAGAGGTTTCTATCAAAAAGAGGGAATTAATTCTGAAGAGACACTTACTCCAGGAAGCAAGGTACACTTCCTTCAAAACTATCATGGTAGTTTCTTCCATGATGAGGTAAATAAAATCCTTCCTTAATGGTATGATTGAGGAAGAGTTTTACATCGAATAGTCACGAGGATTTGAAGTTGAAGACAGATGGAATCAAGTATGCAAGTTGAAGAAGGTCCTCTATGGCCTGAAGCAAGCTCCCAGAGCTTGGTATGGAAGAATAGATAGTTTCCTGATGAGCATGGGCTTTGCCAAGAGTAAATTCGATCCTAAAATTTCCTACAAGGTTGTAGAAGATGTACCTATCATTCTATTACTATATGTGGATGACTTATTCTTGACAGAGAATGAGAAACAGATCATGGAAAGAAAGAAGAAACTAGCAGAAGAATTTGAGATGAAAGACCTTGGGTTAATGCATTATTTCCTAGGTCTGGAAGTATGGAAAAGTTCATAAGGAATCTTTCTCAACCAGGGAAAGTATGTGGTAGAGATATTGAAGAGATTCAATATGTTGGAATGCAAAGTCATGGCCACACCCATGGACTCCAACCTGAAGCTGTTAGGTGATGAATCATTAGAGTTAGTGGATGTGACTCACTACAGACAGATCATTGGGTCATTGATGTACTTAACAAATACCAGACTAGACATTTGTTTTGCTGTGAACACCTTAAGTCAATATCTTGTTCAACCAAGATGGGTTCACCCACTAGCTGCAAAACATGTGATGAGATATCTGAAAGGGACTATAGACTTTGTTCTATACTATGATGGTAGCCATGAGTATAGATTGTATGGCTACACAGATGCAGATTGGGCTGTAAGTATCTCAGACAGGAAAATCACATCAGGTATATGCTTTTGTTTGAGGTCTGCTATGAGTTCATGGTTTAGCAGGAAACAGTCCAGTGTTTCTCTTAGCACGGTTGAAGCAGAATACATAGCAGATTGCTCTACTAAGTTGTGAAGCCATATGGCTTCAGAAGCTGATATCAGGTCTCTTTGACCTGAAGATGGACACTACAATGATTCTATGTGATAACCATAGTTGTGATGACAAAGAACCCTGTGTTCCGACATAACACGTAGAAATGCGGTATTTCTACATAGAAGATAAGATGCAGATGATGATACTGTAGATGCATATGATGGTGATTTAGTATTTCTATACTGAATATAGAGATGATGATGTTTCAGTATTCCCATACTGAAGATATAGATGATGATGATTTCAGTATTCCCATACTGAAGATATAGATGATATTTCAGTATTTACATACTGTAGATATAGATGATGGTGATTCCGTATTTCTATACTAAATATAGAGATGATGATGCTTTCAGTATATCTATACTGAAGATATAGATGATGATTCTTTTAGTATTCACATACTAGAGATATAGATGGTGATAGATCAGTATTCAAATACTGAAGATGTATATGATGATGGTTTGGATGATGACGTATTGACGAAGCCTCTGCCTCAAGTAGAGTTCGAACACTTTCAAGACAAGATTGGTGTTGTTCGGAAAGGCCTTCCTCGAAAGGGGGAGTAGTGATGTTGTAGTGGGATTGTATCATCCCTGGGCATTTTCCCTAAAGTGATCCAGAGACCTCGGTCCTCGAGAATGAAGAGGGATTGTATCATCCCGGGACATCTGTCCATATAAGATCCGGTGACCTCGGTCCTCGAGAACGTGGTGGGATTGTATCATCCCTGGGCACTTGCCCTAAAGTGATCCAGAGACCTTGGTATTTGAGAATGAAGAGGGATTCTATCATCCCGAGACATCTGTCCATAACAGATCCGGTGACCTCGGTCCTCGAGAATGTGGTAGGATTGCATCATCCTTGGACATCGTCCTAAAGTGATAGGGACTAATTCTCCCGTAATCAATCCGGTGGCTTCGGGCCTCGAGAATGTGGTAGGATTGCATCATCCTTGGACCTAGTCCTAAAGTGATAGGGACTGATTCTCCTGTAATCAATCCGGTGGCTTCAGTCCTCGAGAATGTGGTAGGATTGCATCATCCTTGGACCTAGTCCTAAAGTGATAGGGACTGATTCTCCTGTAATCAATCCGGTGGCTTCGGTCCTCGAGAATGTGGTAGGATTGCATCGTCCTTGGACTTAGTCCTAAAGTGATAGGGACTGATTCTCCCGTAATCAATCCGGTAACTTTAAGTCCAGAAATGATTGTATCATCCCTGGACTTTAAGTCCAAAAATGATCCAAAGACTTTCTGTCTTTGAGTTGTGTATTGCAGGTTGTTACTGATGATGATGATGTTGTACTGATCGAAAGATCAGAGTATGATGATGATGACATACTGATCGAAATATTAGAGTATGATGATGTACTGATCGAAAGATTAGAGTATGATGATGACGTACTGATCGAAAGATCAGAGTATGATGATGATGACGTACTGATCTAAAGATCAGAGTATGATGATGACGCACTATGATTATGATGTTTCTGATAGAAATATTAGAGTATGATGATGATGTTTCTGATCAAAAGATCAGAGTATGTTGATGATGTTTCTAATCGAAAGATCAGAGTATGATGATGATGTTTCTATGTTGATGATGTTTTTGATCGAAAGATCAGAGTATGATGATGATGTTTTTGATCAAAAGATCAGAATGTGATGATGATTATGATCGATAGATCAGAATATGATGATGATGATGTTGCTGCTAATCGAAAGGTCAAGGTGCTGAAGATGTTGTTACTGATTGAAAAGTCAAAATGCTGAAGATGTTGCTGATCGAAACGACAAAATGCTGAACATTTGTTGCTGATCAAAAAGTCAAAGTGCTGAAGATTTTGCTGATCGAAAGATCAAAATGCTGAAGATGTTGTTGCTGATCGAATAGTCAAATTGCTGAAGATGTTGCTGATTGAAAGGTCCAAGTGTTGAAGATGTCGTTGCTAATTGAAAGATCAAAATGCTGAAAATGTTGCTGATCAAAGAATGAAGATGTTGCTAATGATGAAGACTGAAGATTGAAGATGAAGACTACATGATGTTGAAAACCTTCCAATGATTTATAGATGTGTTACCCTGCTGATGTTGATGATGTCCCCTATTTCTACTCTTGTTGTTGTTGATGTTGCTGTAGAATACCCTTCTCGTTAAGGGGGAGTGTTGAAATATTGTAACTTCGAAGAATATTCTATATGTATCTTTTTGTGGTCCCCGATGGTCCTACTGGGAGAACCACCTGTATTTCATTGTACCTCAATGATCCTAATCAGAAGAACTAATAAGAGTCATGAGGTAGTCCCCTCTAATTGTAAAGGTGGGTCATCAGCACCCCAGTGTGGTTACTTGAGCCTACATGTGTAACTCAAGCCTACATGATTTAACTCGAGCCTACATTTCAAATGAGTTAAATTAAGTGAACAGATGAATATAAATAGAGGTGTAGTGCTCCTCATTTGTGACACATACACACTCTCACTTGTGTAGCGCATTAGTGGAGAAGAGAAGTAGCTGGAGAAGGAGGAGGATCAGGTTTTGATCTCCTTGCTAGTTTTATCTTTTATCTTTTTGGGGAATCTATATTGATGAAGATTTTGTTGGTTTTTTCCCTTTAGGGTTTTCCCAGGATAAATCTTTGTGTTCCTTTTTTATGGTTGTGCTTGTCTATCTTTCAGTGATTCTGTTTATATGCTTTTGTCATGAAAATGAAATGAGATACTGATGTCTTAGCTAAGCATATGAAAATTTAACAGTTGGAACCACAAAGGATATTGGCTCTTGAGGTAGCACTAAAGGCTACCCTAGCCCGTTGCTGGGCGACACACAAACAGAAGATCCATGACTGGGAGCAGTGCCGGAGATTGATGATGGTCCATTTTGGTGATGTAGAGGTTTACCATGCTAGGAGATATGATGGAAAGAATGACCCCACCAGTCATTTGATCAAATGTCAGACGTTATGGACATCGCGACCCATAGATGAGTGGGTACATGCTTTTGTTCATACTCTCGAATAAATTCCATGGTCTTGGTATGTAGCAGTAGAGTTTCACAAAATCATTACCACTTTGGAGGAGTTGTCATCTTGCTTCATGCAGATGTTTAACTTCTAGGACGTTGATGCTGAGGCATGCAATGATTTACACATTATCCATGACATAGTACTAAAATTCACTCTTGTCGTGTACTCGGTTGATCCCCATGCAAATTGCTCCATCCAATCCATGATGATGTGCTACAACTTGTGCAGGGAACCTGAAGGCGACGACGAGCTGCAAAATGTTAATATCCCAGAGTCTGAGGGAAGTCACGGTGTCGCAGCTCCCGACATACCGATGGACTTGATGAACTAGCTGCTGCGCATTAGGAAAGTCGACATTGGGATGACAAAAAACCCAAAATTTGCTAATGTTGGGGACTATTGGGGCAAGGAGATGGTAGCCAAAATCACAGATCTAATGCATGAATTCCAGGATCTATTCCCCATGTGGTTTTTTGAGATGAATGGGATCCTTGGCGATTTGGGAGAAATGAAGATTCCGCTCAAGCCAGATGCAAAACCAGCCCACCAGAGGCCATATAGACTAAACCTGCGGTATAAGTATCGCATGAGAACTGAGCTTGATCGGATGCTTGATGTTGGGATCATCAAGCTGGTGGAAGAATCAGAGTGGATAAGCTCGATGGTGGTCCAAGACAAGAAGAATAGAGAAATTGAATGACGCATATATGCACAACCCGTTCCTGACCCCTTTCACAGATGAAGCCCTGGAACGCGTAGGCGGCCAGGAGGTATATTCCTTCACAGATGGTTTTTTGGGCTACTACCAGATCCGGATCGTGAAGGAGGATCGCCATAAGACTATATTTGTCACCGAGTGGGGTTGTTTTTAGTATACCGTCATACCATTTGGGCTAAAAAATGCCCCCGCCGTATTCTCCCGTGTCGTTGTCACAATCTTTAAGGATTTTATTCAGATGTTCCTGCAGGTCTATATGGATGACTGGATTGTTGTTGGAGGAGCTAGTAGGTGAGAAAGCTAATTCAATTAGCCAACTAATTAGATATTAGGTCAGCCGCATAAGGTTGTTTCGGTTGACCGAACCGACAGGTAATTATATGTAACTGTTTGTAAATCATATATATTAGGTTGTTGAGCCAGATGAGAACTTGGTTCAGTTCTATGTTTGTATGGACCATCATGATATAATATAATCTATGATTCTACATCTACATTCTTATCTCTTGTATCTATTATGTCTGTATGCTTTAATGTGTATTATTGGTAACCCTCTGTGATATTTGAGATTACAACATTGGTTTAGTTGCCGGTAGTACATATCTGAGACGACTATAAGCAGATGATATCAGAACAAGAGATTAAGAACTAGTGGGAGTGTAAGATAGCAAATTATTTGCAGAATTACGCTAGGAAAAACAGATTGATGACTGCTTAGGTGAAGGAGAGATTCTTCACTGAAACTCATGAGAAGCTTGTAGAATCGGTACCCCAGCTATTGAAAAAACTTATGGATGAAAAAGAAAGAAGCAAATAAGGACCAAGAGCTGCTAGAGAAACTGATTCGAGGGGGAAGAACAAACCTGTCAGAGTGGTTTGAGAAGATCACCGACAAATTCTACGAGGAGCAAGCTATAGAAGAAAGAACTTCGCTAGAAACCATTCAGAATAAATTCTATACAGACCTTACCGAGCAGTTGCTATGCTCCCTACCGACCCTACTGTTCAAATTCCTGATAGAAAAAAGGAGTGGGTCATATTGTAGAACCTCGTCCATCACTACACAAACAACCCTTAAATTCTAACTGGGCGGAGAAACAGAAAAAGTGGGAGAAATTCATTGCCGAAAGGGAGTGGGAATACTTCCTAGGCAAGTAGACAGAACTATCCAAGATTTCTAAATTGTCAGGTAGGCTATGGGGGGGTATCTGGTCGTATGTCAGGGTAAAGTGAAGAGGATTCTAGTCGACTAAAAGGAGATACCGTCACCAGCAATGAGAAGTCAACCTAAAAAGGAAATCAAATGAATAGTGAGACATAAAGGTACAATGGATTTATAGAGAATAGAGAGAGAGAAGAGGTTGAAAAGAAGGGAAGAAAGAAGAGAAAGGGCTATACCACTGCAAAGAGAAATGAATACTAGGGTGACAGACCAAGAAAGAAATTCACCAGAGTCGGCTCATGATCGACCGGAAGAAGGCGTGGATGAAGAGGCATCACCCATGGAAGAAGACTTGTGGATAGAGTAACGTGAAGCTCTCCAAATAGAAGTTCCCTAGGAGATAATACCTCTGTCTCCAACGAATCCAAGTACCAGGATGCAAGCCATTGTTGAAGAGGACCTAAGACTAAGAGCTGGTGAGTTTGGTATATGGAGCCGACTAGACGACGAGGTAAATGATGATAATCGTCTAGTGATCCATCGACCGGAGGAAGGAAACTGGGTCACACTTCAGGCGTACCCTTCCAACCAAGGTATCCACTTACTTTAAGCGACACATGAAGGAGCACCCCCTGTTTTACAGGAATAAAAACCTTATAACCGAAGGTCTGGGGTTACCAACATACTCAATAAACTTGTAGACAATTGAATCTAGAGTGCAGTAAAGGAAATAGGAGGATGAGAAAGACTTACCCGATACACGACGGTTGATCCTAGCTTATCCTCTTCCGCTCTGCTTCTCCTCCAAAGTCTTCAACGATGCTTTCTCCTTAACCTGTCAAGGATCAATCTTCAAAATACAAGATGATTCATATATGTAAACAGGTTAGATAAATCATATACAGGACTGAAACATAAATGTTTATCAAACCACAATACATGATATACATTCAAGACACATATGGAAGAAGGATTCTCTTTATTAACAATAATAAAAGAGTTCAGATTACAACCCAACGCCTGAGACAAGGACTCCTCTGCAACCAAAGGATTCTGAGTTCCACTGCTCCAAAGACTTCTGTATAAACTCTACCAGCATAACTTTGCTCTCCAAGTGTATGTACCAAACACCCTCCCCAAGGCCTGTATTTATACATGGTGAAATAAGGCAGTTTCGAAGGTTGAGGAGGTTGAGACAGCTGAGGAGATTAAGGTAAATGGCTTAACTAATCTCAAGTAATTGCGTGTTTTTATTTTTAATGTCAAAGGGACATATACACGGGTATCAATACTAGCAACTCGCGTATGACCCACGAGTTTCTCTAAGGGTAACCCACGTATACATCTATACGTGACATGCAACAACTGACACTCGCGTACAACACATGAGTTGCATATCTAAAGAGTCGCGTATATGACTTGACATAGCTAAAGGGTAAAAATCACCAGCTGGATGGATGATGAATGTAGTTCATAATAAGCCCATCTATAGTGTTTTGGGCAACCCTCAATCCATAGATGTCCTTTTGTGTGCCAACATGAGGGATGTCGGCACTCGGATGGAGAGGTGCCATTCAGGTGGATAACAGATGCCCCCTAATGTGTGAGGTTAGAGGGAAACGATGGCTGAAATACATTATAATCTTCATCTTTGGAGAACTCAGAAATCCAATGGAACAGAGAGAGTACGTGAAACAAATACATAGTAATGTCATATACAAAGTTACATCTGAGGATGCTATGTTCAATTTATTGGAACACTAGCTCCTTTAAAATATTTGAGTAAATCATATGATACAGGTATAAAACACGTATATTACAAAGGTGGATCAAAGCCACAATATACAATAATGATGAGTCTTCAAAGATCTGGAAGCTGTGTATAGGAATAGAACATAGTCTTGTGCAACTTAGTCCATAGGTGAGGAACTAAGGTCTTCATAAAGGATCCCAAAGAACCAGTACAATCCAAGCCATGTGAATAAGGGTAAGCTGAAGTCGAACATGGAAAGGATTCAACAGTTTGTCAATCAATAGATGATAATCAACAACTGAAGCAAAGGAATTCATGAATGATGAAAGAGAATCCTGAGGTACTATCGTCAAAACTCTAGGTCTTCGTCATCAGGAAGTGCTGAAATGGAACCATGCTGTGATAAGGAAGGCAATAGATCCTCCAACGGATCACAAGAGTGACTAGGAACTGGGAAAAAGAAGGGAGACACAATAGATAACAGAGATAACAATGATGGGATCAGGCTATAGATCAGACATTGGGAAGAGTCCTTGAACAATGAGAACAACACAGAGATGACCCAAGGTAGCGTATAACTGATAGATAGAACAACTAGACTTATCTGTCATGTAGGAGACATGATCAGATTCCCTAGGTATAATGAACAAGAGGAAGAGTAAGAAACTCAAAGTAATAGCTAAACAAAAGTGGACACTAAAACATGGATATCGGAAAACAAAGAGTGCTATGTTCAAGGATGACATGCTTCCATTACTGAAAACAAGAGAAAACTTCTTCCTTACCTTCCCTGTTAAATTTTAACGAGTCCAGGAAAGTCAACTCGGTTCCCTCTTCATTTTTTAACAAGTTTGAAGAGATGGGAAAATAATGCTTGATAGTGTCACTGATTCGTGGATTTAATGATCCTGAACTAGTACATGCTTAGCCGGTGTTTTCACATTTAGAGAGTCTGAAAACTCCAAAGAAGACTCCAGGGGGGTTCTTTTTCATCCAATTTAGTCTCCTGAGGCCGAGAAAGTATAAAAAAAACCACAGAAGAACTCTCTTAACTTATGAAGAAGAAAAGGTGAACCTTTTTCATACTTAGTCAGGGAGGTCCGAAAAAGGTTAAATTACCACCTACCCAATGCTCCTTCCAAAACAGCATAAAATAGCTTGAGTTTTACGAGTGTGAAGGAAAGCAAGATCACTCGGAAAGATCCATTTGGTTACGAGAAATGGGGCTTACAACAATAAACTCGTTGCTTTGTTCTTAAGTGTTTAACGAGCATGACAAAGACACAAAGTAGACTCGGAATATTTTTCATGTTTAGGTCTAGAGCACGAAAAAGAGAAAACTAAGCTCAAACCGGGTGTTCCTTTTCCGTAAATTTAGTCCCTCAGGTCTAGAAAAGTGATAACCTATACCTGAGAATACTCTTCTCAATTCAAAAGAAAAGAGAGCGATCCTTTCTCGTATTATTCCGCATGGTCTGAGAAAGAGATAACCTACCACCAATGCGAATGCCTGTTCACATATTCTTAACGAGCTTGAACGGACGAGTTAACTCGGTAGTCAAGTCTATTTTGAAGGAGTTAGACCTAGGCCTAAAGAAACTCCATAAGGGCGGGGAGTCCTATAAAGGGATAGCTTGTAAAAAGAGATTCAAAAGAAGCTCTATTTGGTGTGAAAAATAGCTAAGAGGATACCCCTAAACCTGAAACAGTTGTGGCATGAGTACCAAAGGATGACATAGGAATATAAGAAGGATACTCATGAAAAAGGGTCCTAGCCACGGAAGAACAATGGTAAAAACAAGGGACTAATGGCTTAGAATACCATAGTCCGTGGCAAAATGTTGAATGCTAAGGTTAATGTGGATTGAATAAAGATGCCAAAATGTATTGGAAATTACAAAACCACCCTATTGGAGCAACAACACCTTGTAAGGATGAAAAACCTGTTCCAAGGCACAAAGAAGTATGGTATTAGTTGATTGACATTTCAAACTATAGAAAAAGACCCACTTTAAGAAATATAATTTCTATAAATAGTGGAAAAATCAAAACAAACTCACCATTTGAACTTTTGAGCCATAAAAAACAAATTTTACCTTCAACCTTTGTTCGATCATTGTGGACAATTGGACCGACGAAATCGAAATCCGCCAGTTGCAGGTAAGCCTACACCCTGAGCTCTTCAGTTTGATCCAAGCAAATGTTAAGTTTGAGTCCGAATTCCATATTTAAAAGCATCATAAACTGTAGCATGACGCATATGTGGGTTGCTGATATGGAAACTTGCGGATACACGTTCTATATGCGGGTTGCCTAATTAGACAGTCGCGTATAGTACGTGACATGTCTAAGTAGACAGTCGCGTATACTACGTGGAGGACAAAAGGTTAAATATAGTCAAAAAATTTTGAATTTTGATATGGAAATACTGAATCAAATTACTTGTTTTTGCTAGGTAAAAGATGGTTTTGGAATGGAGGGAAAGGGAGCACGAAATGATGGACCAAGCGACGCTCCAAAGTGCACCCACTATACAGGCATTGCGGACCAGTGGGCTACTGAAATTCTTTTGTACATCACCCATGCGGGCCAATGTCTGCATACTTGAGTTCATGGTAAATTATTGGGATCATGACTTGGGGATGTTCAACCTACAAGGTGAAACCTTAGAGCTTACCATTGAAGACATATATTTCATTACCGGGTTGTCACGACAAGGAGCACCGGTAAACTTGGAGGGAACTGGCAGGGGCCGTGACCCCTTAAGTGTCCAAAACTATGTAGATGTGTTCTATACACCGGGTACTCAAAAAAGAGGAACCAACGTTCTAGTTGTAGATATTCGAGATTTTACTCTCCAGGTATTAGCTAGCACCATTGTGAGAATATCAGGATCCTCATCTTTACATTTGGACACAAGGAACCAACTGAGGCTGGCAGTTGACTGTTTTAGAGGTGCTCTCTATGATTGGTGCTCGGGAGTTTCCCCCATCACGAGGAGACAACTATCCGACTGCAAGAGGGGAAGGCAGAAAAACTTTGGCTATGCAAGCATATTAGTGGCCTTCTTCTTCGAGACAGTGCCAGCATTGAGCCCTGCCATACCTCTACCAGTCAGATCTCCACGTCAGCCGAGGCTGAGCAGGTGGGGAGATATCTTCCTCCGTCAAGGAGGAGGAGACTCAGTACACAGTGTCTATGATGATGGCTTTTATACCTGGTGGGAACGACAGCTGCCAGCACTGGAGCAGTTTCCATATGCCGGGATGGACTTCCGAGGTGACCCCGACCTTGTCCTTCCTCCAGGAGGAGCATGGGGAGAGCTAGGTAAGTAATTTTTAATTTTTTTATCATTTTCAAATTTTTATGAATTTTAGAATGATAGATATATACATATGTACAAGTCTTAATCCTATTCATGTGTCAAAATGCAGATATTGGACCGGTCCTCCCTGAAGGGTACCCTCGCATGTTTGTTCGTCTTGTCGTGGGCGAGGATCCATGATTGATCAGGGTACTAGAGGGGAAGCTGGCTAGGCTGACCCAATGAGTACCTACCATGCGGATAGAGCATATCCCTACAGCCATGCAGGATTTTGTTGTGGGAGTTCCACCGGTTTGGCTACGTCTTTTCAGACGAGTGGTTAGAGCAGTGCTCGTATATATAGAGGCGGTGGAGGCTGCCGAAGCTGAGGAGGCTCAGGAATCCAAAGCGCAGAGGGACCATGGGGACCAAGGAGGTCCTAGTGACCAGGGCAGTCCTGCTTAGATATAGGACATTTTGATGGACTATGATCGACATTTTTGTACATTTTGTATATGACGGGATCTAAGGATCAGACCTGGCCTATCTATGGACATATATTTTACATATATATATATATATATATATATATATATATATATATATATTGGTGTTTGTTGTCAGTTTATTTACAAGTGTTTTTCATATGTTTGCTGTATATTTTTATAAAATGTGTGTGAGATGCAAATCCAAAATGTAATTAGCATATGCATCAGTCAATGAATTTTGGTTTCGTGGAATACGATTGAAAGTAATAACCTCAAAATGTCTTTCCAAAAAATGAATTTGCATGAACTGACGTAATAAGATAGGATTTCGTACCTGATAAGCTTGATTGAGCTGGGAAACCACCAACTGAGAGTCCAAACGAACCTCAAGTTGGGTGATGCCACGTGACAAAGAATCCCATAGTAGCTCAATTACAGCCCTATACTCAGCAACATTATTAGAAGGAGGACCTAGACAAGCGCCTCCTGCGGAAGCAAGCTGTCCCGAGGGAGAATAAATAACCCATGCTGCCGAAGCTAGGTTACAAGTGTGACGGCTGGCGCCATCAGCGAACCCTATATACCATTCAGAATACATCTGCAACAACCAGCAGATAATATAAAAAACAAAACTGACAACCTAATGTACATAAAAAATACATACAATAAAAATAAAAGAAAAAGTGCTAAGCCTAAGCATAGTACTTCTTCAGGTAGAGCCCATTTCTAGGCTCAGGAAGCTTATTCCCATCAAAAGAAACTAACTCATATGCGCCTTTACTCAATAATTTCGACACGACATAAGGTCCTAACCACATATCCTTAAATTTTCCTGCCCCCAGAGGTTCTTTATCTTGGTCCCAAAGAAAGACAAGTTCCCCTTTAGAAAAAACCCTAGGTTTGACCGATTTATCATATTGAGATTTAACCCTATTTTTATGAGCCTGATTAGCAGTCATCACATCTCTACGCTGTTCATCAAGGTGTTCTAAATGTACCAGACGTTCCTCAAGCTCAGTCGTATTAGGTAACACATGAATGGCTATCTTTAGAGACGAGATTTCACATTCAATCGGAGTAACTGCTTCCACCCCATGAACGAGTTGGAAAGGAGAGAAACCCGTAGCAGTCATTATGTTAGTTTGGTAAGCCCAAAGAGCAGGATATAACATGATGTGCCAGTTAGAGCGGTCTGCATCAATTGTACGTTTAAGGATAGTTTTTAAAGTCTTGTTGACAACCTTAACCTGACCGTTTGCTTGCGGATAGTATGGAGAAGAATGTTCTTGTCTGAATCCGAGCATGGTAGTCAGTTTCGACATCATGTCATTTTGAAAATGACTACCATGGTCAGTGACAATCACTTTTGGTATACCGAACTGTGCAATAATCTGATTGAATACAAAGAAAGCTGATGTTTCCCTGTCGTCTCTGAAAGTAGGCATTGCCTCTACCCATTTCGTAAAATAGTCAACAACAACAATGATGTATTTATGCCCCCCATCCGAGGCTGGGTTGCATGTCACGTAATCAATCACCCATTTCATGAAGGGGCCTACCGAGACAACAGGAAATAATGGAGCAGGATGTGACCGCATTTTCCTGGTGTAAAGCTGACACGGATGACAGCGCTTCACTGCTTCCACACAATCTTTAAATATAGTGGGCCAGAAATAACCGGCACACAATATCTTCTGGGCCATGCTTAACCCAGATAAATTCCCCCCACATGCTCTGCTATGGGAATCATTTAGGACAATCTCTGCTTCCTCATGAGTAAGGAAACGACGCAAAATGGAATCTACCCCTCGTCGATATAATGTATATCCTATAATGAGGTAGTTCTTGGCATGAAGGCGTAATTTACGTCGTTCCTCCCTAGAGGAAGCTGCAGGATACTTCAAAGTCTGGATATATATAAGAATATCTTTGTACCAAGGATCAGAGGTGCATATCAGGAAGATGTGCTCATCTGGGAATGAGTCATATTCAACCACTACATCTTCTTCAGTAGGAAATTCTGCTATAAGTTTAGCAAAAACTAAGGACTTCTTAGAATTAGCGGACTGGAAATCCAAGTCAAACTCTTGGAGAATGACTATCCATTTGTTAAATTTGCCCCCAACAATCCGTCGAGATAAAACATATTGGAACAGATTTACATCCGCCACTACTGTGGTGGTCCTCAGTAAAATGTAGTGATGTAACCTCTGCACAGCATAAACAACTGCTAAGGCTAATTTCTCAATGTGGGAGTATCTAAGTTTAGGTCCTACCAAAGCATGGCTAAGGTAATAAATGACATGCTCAACAAGCTTAGCGTCCTCCTGGACTAGTACTACCCCAATGGTCGACTCCGATGCAGCCAGATATAATATAAAATCCCTAGAATAATCTGGTGGACATAATAAGGGTGCCGACAACAAATATTTTTTCAATGCCTCAAATGCAAGTTGTGCGGTTTCGTCCCATACAAATGGGGTGTCTTGTTTGAGCAGGCGATGAAACCCTTAGTGATATTGGCATAGTTAACAATAAAACGTCGAAGAAAATTAGACTTTCCTTGCAGGCTTTGAAGTTGCCTGAGAGAACGAGGAGGAGGAAGATTTACAATGGCCTCAACTTTCAATGGATCCACCTGGATGCCTCTACTAGAGACAATGAATCCGAGTAATATTCCTAACTCGATGCAGAATACACACTTGTGGGGATTCAAGCAAATTTTATAATATCTGCATCTTTCAAATATCAACCCTAAATGATCTGGATGTTGGATCCTCTTATGAGAATGTGCAGACAGATCATCAAGGTATGGTTCGATAATGGCTTTAATGTCATGGGAAGCAAAGTTCATAGCCCGTTCAAAGGTTTCCCCAGAATTTTTCAATCCAAAGGGCATTTTATTATACGAAAATGTACCCCAAGGGCAAATGAAAGCAGTTTTATGTTGGTCTTTCGGTTTTATTTGAATTTGATTGTATCCAGAGAAACCATCCATAAACGAGAACACCTCACTCCCTGCACAAGAATCTATGATCTGGTCTATAAATGGTGTGGGGTAGTTGTCCTTAGGACAGGCTTTATTGAGGTCTCTAAAGTCTGTACAAACATGGATAGTCCCTTGCTTCTTATCAACAGGAACAGGATTGGACACCCATTCTGTCAAAGTGATGGGATATATAAAACCAGCCCTCAACAGCTTTTCAACTTCAGCTTTCACAGTCGCCGCTTTACGCGGGTTAACAGGTCTTAACTTTTGTCGAACTGGCTTGGCATCAGGATATGTTCGGATTTCATGTTCAACAACCGATGGATCTATTCCTAGCATCTCCTCATATGACCAGACAAAGACATCGTAGAATTCCTTAAAAAGGGTAGTATAGATAGCAATCTCCTCAGGAGAGTAGTTTGCGCCTATATATATGTTTTCCATGACATCAAGGTTTACAGAGATGTTAATAGGTATAGTGGCAGAAATATTTTCCATATTCCCCTCGGCAAACATTCCTTACCTAGGAAAGGGATTGATAGGTACATCAACATCTTCTGACAGTCTCATGCGAAACTCTTGGTTTTCTATTCTGCTTAGTTCTGGAAGAAAATAGGATCGATGATGATGGTCCTCACAAATCTTATCTCGTCCACTCATGGCTTCCAGAATAGCTTCATCAAAAGGTAAAACCATGTCTAAACAATCTATAGAATGCGAAGAGTTTTCCGCCCATATGGGCAAATAGACTTCTTCCAGATCTTCTGAGACTGTTAGAGGATATGGAATGGGATCAATAGTGGCTTGAGTGATAGCTTGATAAGCCACTTCCACTGTTGATAAGGGCACTTCCGGTTGATGGGGAGTTGGGAGAACCTAAGGATCAGTCCTATAGACAACCGTAGCTATGGAATTCCCCACACTAGTAGAACCAATATAATTAACCGGGGCTGGAAGATCAAATGTGCCCATCAGTGATGTGTACATTCCAGCCCCCAAGCTCTATGCAGCAGGTTTGACCTGATCAACCAATGGCACAGCGGACTCACTAGACTCTAAATGACCTTTTCGGGTAAAATCAAGTTGATCAATAGTAATCAACTTGCCCTCATGTGGAAAAACCACTACACGAAGAACGGCCGACGCAATAGCGGACATCGCATAAGTCGAGGTCTTTCCCAGAAGCAGATTGTAGTCCAAAGGAGCATCAATCACTTCTACTTCAACAGACATTGCTTTTCTTGCCAACTTAATCTCAAAATCCAGTAGGATACCATGCGGACGAAAGGATATTCCATCAAAAGCAGTAAGGAAAGTGTTTGATGGGACCAGCTCTGGGGATCCAAGAGCTTTCCAATAGGTCAAGGACATAACACATGTAGAGGCCCCCTCATCAAAAAATGCCCTTCCAATGGTCTTACCACCATGGACGACATCTATTGATAGGGCTACATGGTAAGGTAGGAGAATTTTAACATCAAATAAATGAAATTGCTCCATAAGACTCGAAGAGTCCATGCTGCCTAAAGCTGCTAAGAGGGCATCCCTTTGAGGGGGACAACTCTGTAACACCTCTAAAGCTGACATTGCACATGGGGTTTGAGCTAAGTCTTCAACCATAGAGTAGTTCAAAGTAGCCCTAGAATTAGGGTTATGCAAGGTCTTCTTGAAGACACCTTTCGGTATCTTCGACATAATTTCAGTAGGCTTCTCTATTGTGAGAGGGTTAGAAGTTTCACCTACAGCTTTACCCTTCTCAGGAGTCTCTTTATCATAGTTTTTGTTCCTTGTCTACAACAAAGTTGAAGATCGAACCATGTTGACATAGTTTGGGTCGGGGACAGTTTGAGTGCCCCCTGCTACGTTAGAAGCTGAAGCAAAGTTCTGTCCTTGGGGAAAAGGATCCTTCAGGACAGCCGGTTGTTGAGCTTTAAGTAGCTTCTAGGCTTGATCCATAAGGGGACAAAGGTGAGTAAGGTGGTCCTCTTGGCACAACTTATAAGGGAACTTGACCTTCTTCTTTTCTTTCTTTCCCCCATCAGCATTGTTCACGGGCTTTTGCTTGTTTTAGTTTCCCTCTCCCTTCTTACCTTTCCTTTTCTTCCCACTGGGCTGCTGATTTCCCTTCTGAGAAGTTTGTGCAAAAACATTTGCACTCTGGGGGGAGGGGGAAGCCTTTGCTGCCTCCACCATAGAATGATTGATGGACAACTGATGAAGTTGCTTATCCAAGGATTCTACGGTGGGAGAGTTAACGGACCCAACCACACCATCGGCATGGGGTCCAGGCTTAGGCTTCTCTGCATCGTGCGAAGGCCTTGGTGCCTCAGGGATAATCTCATATAAGATCCTAGATTGTGAATAAATCAAATCCAGTTGCTGGGCCCTGAGAATGGATTCTTCTTCATTCGTCACTCCTGAGGTGGATACATCCTTAGATATGTAGGGCAACATGGATTTAAGGAACCACTCTAAAAGGAACTCAGGAGGGATAGTGGCTTTTATAAGGCTCTTTCGCCTCCTCCACTCTTGGATGTGATCCGAGATGTGGGTAGCCTTGTTTTTTCTAAAAGTAGACAACAAGTCTGTTCCAAAATCATATTGGATGGGAAGCTAAAAGTGGCTAAGAAATGCACTAGCCAAGTCCCAGAAACTACTGAAAGCAGCAGAAGGCAATTCAATATACCATTTTTCCGCAGTACCTGTCAAGGTCCTTTGGAACAGCCTCAACCTTACTGAATCTTCATTCAGTGAATTCAAAGAACACCATAAATGGAATGTGGTGGCATGAGCCCCAGGATCTTCGGCAACTTTTCCTTTGAACTTAGGGATGTCCGATGGCAATTTGGTGGGAACAGGTGGCCACAAGGGGTCATGCCTCACCGGTTCATTCATCAATTTTGACAAATCTGGCAATTTTAAGGTTTCCAGGAATGGAAGTTTGGGTCGAATCGGTGTACTAAATGTGCCAGCCTGGGGATTAGAGGGACCTACCCCCGAATTCCCATGGGTAAAAGTGGGGTTGCCCCTAGCCACCGGTTGCGAAGTGGGAAGATTGTTCTGAAACGGATTCCATCTGTAAGCCACAAGATTATGTGTGGGAGGTGTAGTGTAAGAAGTTCGGGCCGTCCCCATAGAAGCAGGGGTCTGAAATATAGGAGATGGTATCCCTCCGCTAAACAACGAAAAGGGAGAGCTCATGAACAGGACCGAAATTGGGGTTTGGAAACTTTTCCCATAAGAGGTATTGTTCCCAAACTACACTCCTACATAGGAAGGAGATGGACCTACGTATGGACTGGATGGGGGAATATGCCCCCCATTCCAAGGAAATCCTTGGACAAAAGCTGAGGATCCCTACTAGACCACTCTGGGTAGTATATGGAAAGGAAGAAGGAATAGTAGGTATACTGGGGATCCCAGTAACCATGTCACCAGAAGTACCTTCTAGGTTTGAGTGAACCGGTGGTTGAACCACCCAACTCGCTGGAGTCAAAGGTGTAGAAGGTAGACTAGATCTAGGGGAACTTACCGGGGGAGGTAGTACCCCTTCAACCGGAATGGTTGAGGTGAACACAAAAGGAATTTCTTCCACAAAAGACATGATCCTACCCACAGGGACACCTAATATAGGTGAATCAAAAGGTCTAATCTGAACGATCACAGGATCATTCAAATCAGTCAAGGGTGTGTTGAAATTTCTTGCAAACTCGTCAGTCTGCAGTTATTCTATCTCAATTGTATCAAGATCAAAACAGTTAGCAATCAGTTCTAGTTCACCAAGAACTTCACTTATTCCTACCGGTTCAAATGAACCGTCAATGTCTAATCTCCGCCTTTGGGGTAGAGGTGGAGGCTCCAATGTGGTGAGAGGAGGAAGGTTTGTCAACCTTTTTGACCTTCTAAAAGGTTGGTCCTCCATGATTGAAAATTTGACAAATCACACCCTAAGGCCAAATAAAAACAGGCAAAACCACAGAGCATACACTATAAAAATCCTAAAGCCTCAAGCAATCAAACTAGGGTAAAATATGTACTTTCCTGAAGAAAGATGATGAACGATTACTTGGCATCCTTGAAGTGGTTCTTAGGAACAAGCGGAGGAATCACGCAACCGCCCTCCTGCACTTTCAACAAGGGTTACCTTCCAAGCCCGTTCAAGGTGAACCAGAAATAGCCTTCTGGTTTACCTAGGTATGAACCCTAAAAGACAAGAGACTAAAGGCTACCTTAGCTATACCAACAGTTTGGGGGGATAGTCGCAAGCCTGACTCGTATGCATGGGCAGGGTAGCTGAGCCTGAAACTCTGTCTAGGAAAGAATCCCCAGATGCGTAAAATTCCTGATCTACACTTTGACAAGGATTCATAGGGTTATCTCCTCTATCCAAGCCTCGACGCGGCCTCGTTCTTAACTCCCGTTTGAGAGGAGCTTCCCAGATACAGTCGATAAAGTCAAGGATTTACCTAAAGAAAGGTCCACTACGTCTGAGTTTTATAACTTGTGGGGAGTTTATACTTCCTATCCCACAAGGCTAGCCTAAGCTAGTAGGTGAAAGGCCCCTAAAAACAAAAGATTACTAGTAAATTTTAATTATGCGTTCATTTTAAAGGGTTGTTTCTTACTCAGAAGGAAATGGAGTGATATACTTGTGGTGTTTTTGACTCAATAAGAAATAAATAAAAGTAAAGGTGTATTCAAAGCAAATTACCACTATTTAAAGCAAACTTCTTTTCTTTTTGCAAATACATATTGATGAATTGAATGCAAACGATAAAAGAAACTAAGCCTATGTTTTTGTAGCTTTTGAGATTATATTTTTAAACTGAAATAAACACTACTTGTGCAAAAACAAAATGCAAAATATTGACAATGTTTTCTTTTCACTTTTAAAAATGCTCAAAACTCTACCATGCACCTAAAATGCACTATACTTGAGTAAACTTGAATCTAATGAACTTTATAAAAACACCAAACTGAAGTAAACATGCTAACAGAACTAAGAAACAACCAACAAAGGAAGACTCGGAACCCTAGTTTGGGTGCACAAAATGACAAAAATCACTGTAAACTCAACAAAGGCAAGTGATAACCAAACACTATCAAAAGACAGACTGGAATAACCATGCACAAGACCCTGATCACTGATCTGGATAGAGACACTTCACCCTATAACCCAGACAGGTCAAGCATTAGAGGAAATTTCAACTCAAAATGGGCCTTTTAACTTTTATTCAAATTCCATGTCATCATGTGTTAGCCAATGAAATTGATTTAAATTTGAAATACCGTATAGGTCTTAAGCACTTTTTTAATATAAATTTGGGGATATGTATCATAAAAAAAACTACTTTTTTTTGTTTGTATTTTTGACATATCTCCTTGTGTTTTTACTCAAATTTCGATCGGGAGAGCTCGTTGGATGCGGAATTAAATTATGCATCCAATGAGTACCCACTCGGCATACTTTTGATGGACCCCTCTACCCCAAAAACAAGAAATACCTGAAAAAATGGAATGATGATGTCATCATTCCATTTTTTCAGGTATTTCTTGTTTTTGGGGTAGCGGGGTCCGTCAAAAGTATGCTGAGTGGGTACTCATTGGATGTAGAATTTGATTCCACATCCAACGAGCTCACCCAATCGAAATTTGAGTAAAAACACAGGGAGATATGTCAAAAATACAAACAAAAAAGTAGTTTTTTTCTTTTTTTCCTCCAAAATTAATAAATATTATTTTATTAATTCATTTTAGGAGGCCCATTTTGAGTTGAAATTTCCTCTAATGCTACTTCAGCATGCAAACAGAGAATAATCCAAGTAAAAGAAACTCAAGGGCTTCGTAAAAAAGCACAAAGTGTGGTCACCAAAAGCTTTCAGACAAAGAACACAGTATTCATCAAGAAAATCAACTCACAAACAGGAATTACACAAAGAGAGGGACAAGCAAACCCAATCCTAAAAAATCCCTGTTTCCAGGCTTATACGCGACTGTATAGAAGAGAAACTTGCGTACTATACGCGACTGTTCAATAGAGCGACCCGCGTATGCAGGCCTCTATACGCGACTGTGCAAAAGAGAAACCCACGTACAGGTACACATTTTTTCTCAAAAAACAAGAAAAATCCACAAGAATTTCAAACACTGTGTCAAGTATGAAACAGGATAAAATACCACATACAAACTTCAAAGCAAATACTGGTGAGGGGTGATAAGAACAACCTACAACAGTCTGGGATCCCCATCAGAGTCGCCAGTTCTGTTGTACAGGAATAAACACCTTATAACCGAAGGTCTGGGGTTACCAACATACTCAATAAACTTGCAGACAATTGACTCTAGAGTGCAGTAAAGGAAATAGGAGGATGAGAAATACTTACCCGATACACGACGGTTGATCCTCGCTTGTCCTCTTTCGCTCTGCTTCTCCTCCAAAGTCTTCAGGGATGCTTTCTCCTTCACCTGTCAAGGATCAATATTCCAAATACAAGATGATTCATATATATAAATAGGTTAGATAAATCATATACAGGACCGAAACATAAACGTTTATCAAACCACAATACATGAGATACATTCAAGACACATATGGAAGAAGGATTCTCTTTATTAACAATAATGAAAGAGTTCAAATTACAACCCAACGAATGAGACAAGGACTCCTCTACAACCAAAGGATTCTGAGTTCCACTGCTCCAAAGACTTCTGTATAAACTCCACCAGCATAACTTTTCTCTCCAAGTGTATGTACCAAACACCCTCCCCAAGGCCTGTATTTATACATGGTGAAATAAGGCAGTTTCGAAGGTTGAGGAGGTTGATACAGTTAAGGATATTAAGGTAAATGGCTTAACTAATATCAAGTAATCACATGTTTTTATTTTTAATGTCAAAGGGACATATACGCAGGTATCAATACTGGCAACTTGCGTATGACCCGTGAGTTTCTCTAAGGGTAACCCATGTATACATCTATATGCGACATGCAACAACCGACACTCGCGTACAACACGCGAGTTGCATATCTAAAGAGTCGCATATATGACTTGACATAGCTAAAGGGTAAAAATAACCAGTTGGATGGATGATGAATGTAGTTCATAATAATCCCATCTATAGTGTTTTGGGCAACCCTCAATCCATAGATGTCCTTTTGTGTGCCAACATGAGGGATGTCGGCACTCGAACGGAGAGGTGCCATTCAGGTGGATAACACCTGCTGCCAAATACAGCTTCAGAAAATATAGAACAGTTAGACCTGCAGACAAATAATTGCAGTTGGACATCGACAGGAGAAGTTGACCTAAACCGACTACTTGTCGAAGAAGAAACGACAAACAAAATGACCAACAGGAACGAAAGTTCCATCGACAAAAGTTCTACACAACGAAACAGGTAAAACATCCCACTACCCCCACCACCAGCCCCATCACCGCCACCTCCTGGAGGAGATAGTGACAGCGAGTCCGACATGGGTCACGGATCAGTGCATATCCCTCTTTACGAGGGTGACGAAGATCCTAGATGACATTGGTTCGTCTGTGAGTTGACATGGGAGGAAAATCAGGTTACATCTGAAGATCAACAGATGGCATAGTTCACGGGTGCCTTGAGGAAAAGAGCACTAATGTGGTACATGAGATTCAGTGAGAGAACCCCTCAAGCATCTAAAGCAGATATTAAAGCGCAATTTTTGTCTTTCTTTAAAACTCCAGACGCAAAACATATGGCAGCTAAAAAGTTGAAAACAACATCACAAAAGCTAGCAGAGTCTGTCTGAGAGTATGATAAACGATGGAAATACCTCCTCAACCAACTGGATTATGTAATTGATGAACAACTATTAATTCAGTGGTTTCTTGCAGGTCTATTACAGAAAATTCGGCGGCGCATAAGCTTGGAGACGTTTAAAACTTACGAAGATGCTCTTATTAAAGCTCTGTAAGTGGAGATGGATGAATATTTCCCATCATATCCCACGGATACTAGAATGGAAGAACAACTAGAAATAATGCAGAAATCATTGAAGGAGATGAACCTTAAGAATCAGGATGTCTTGTGTACAAAATGCTCAACGACCGGACACACAAAAGATAACTGTCGACAAGAGATTAGCCGATAGGGCGTTTGATTTGTTCAGACAAAGTGCTTCTGCAACATCTGCCAAGAACATGGAGAACACACAACAAAAGATTTCCCGTATAACATGAAAAATGGCAAAGCATCTTAGTGTGCAATCTGTGAAGTAAAAATTCACACCATGACTGACTTCCACCTAAACTTAAAGAATTGACAAAACTACCAACCAGTCTACCAGACAAACATAGTTGCGCAGAACAATGATAACAACCAGCGAAGCAATGCTCAAAATGAACAGAATAATCAAAGATATGAAGGTCGTCGATATGAGCGTCGGTTCGACAACCGTCATGGAGGATATGGAGGCCGAGGTTGATTCTCTGGGAATTGCGACAATCTACCACGTCGACCCATCCAGTGCTTCACATGCTATAAAGAAGGTCATTGATATGCAGATTGCCCATACAAGGACAAAACCGATTTCAAATTTTGTACTAGCTGTGGTGTTGGTGATGACTGATTAGAGCATTGCCCTACTATTCTTGATAAAATAAATAAAAATAAAAATGTTAATGTCTTGTTGTGCATTTAAAAACATGATGTAATCAATACAAAGAATCTACATATAGTAACCTGAAAAGGGACAAAAATTGGGAGTGATAATCCACACATAAGCAAAATAAAAAGAAAATAACGATTATCCTAACCCAACTAAACAAAAACAATTATATAAAAATGCAACGAATATATTTAAAGAATTTGCTCGACAAGAAGAAGCCGATGATAGTCGACCAAACATAGTTAAAGAATTAATACATTTAGTACAAGAGGATAAAGCGGTATCTCAATTCATTGATTTACTGTATAATATGAAAAACAACAATAATATAGAAAAACAAACAAAAAACATCTACAGTCTAAACCAGAAGGAAAAAAGTGATGCCGACCCACTTGTCGACCTAGAAATTGAAGGATACCATGTCAGACAAGTTGTACTCGAATTTGGCTCACAAGTAAACATTATGACTCATGACACTTGGGAACAATTGGGTAGACCTCGACTATATGAGTCAGGAATATACCTCAAATTAGCCGACCAAGTTTTGATCGAACCTATCAGATTTTGAAGAAATGTCGATATGACAATAAAAGGAATATCAACCAATGTCGACTTTGAAATTATTGACCCTAAGGAAGGATCCAGTTCCTTCCCAGCTTTAGTAGGTCGATCTTGGGGAAGAAAAATGAAAGCATCGATATCTTTAAACAAAGAAAGGATAACACTAAAATGGAATGGACAGAAAGTCATAGTACCTATCCATCCATCCCAAGGAGAACCTTGGATAGAACCTATTGATGAAGAAGTCGAAATTCGACAATTATATCAAATACAAAATAATGAATACTATGCAGAACCGAATGTCTATGGAAAACTCCACTTAGGAAATCAAGATTCAGGAGGATACAACTCTGACGTAGAATTATATGATTGGGAAGTCAAAAAATATGAGACACAAGCAAGAGGTTGTTGGACCATTCAAATAGTACAGAAGAAACCAGTCCAACAATGTTTCCAAATTTCCATCATCCCAAAAATATTTGAAAAGAAAAGCAGGGAATACCCTACCCTAAAACCAACAAATATAAGTATCAAACAAATCCCAAGATACAAAGAAATAGAATCACCAGTTATGCATATAGAATAAGTATCTAAAAACATTGGTGAACATGGCCAACTACAACACTTAGTAGAAACCTTCACAGGACAAGCTTTTAGATGATGGGATACCCATCAATCAAGATTGCAGACATGGAAATAGCTTTGAATTACTTTGTAGAAATATTTAGAGAAAAAAGGATAACCAATCAAGCCCAAATACCTATGTTCATCCAAGGGCAGGACCCAGAGAAACACATAAAAACATGCGAAAAAGAGTGGAAAAGACTTGGATATAAATATGAATGTACATGGCCACACCTGTTTCCATCGACGCTATCCTACTTACCAAACAAATGGTATGAAATGGAGGAAGCACGGGGTGAAACATTCCTATGGAATGAACTTAGAGAGAACTTTATCAAATACTTCAGCTTTATGCCACAAAATGAAAAGTTAGTCGAAACTGCAAAACAAATCAAGGCGTTTATAGAACTGACCACCCTAACACAAAATTATGACCGACCGACAATAACATGTAATAACATAAAAACCAAGACACTACCACAATCAACAAGACTACAAATGGAAAATGAAAATCTGGAAGGGAAAAACTTTCAATGGAAATCATACCATTTAGAAACGACAAAACCAATTCGCACAATACTTAAAGTCGAGACAGCTGACAAAGAAGATATAGACCAAATGATTGTAGCAGAATTTCCTGCTACATTTTCCCAGTTTAAAGAAGGGAGCCGACCAATCAATCAAGCCAAATAACTAGAATGGTTAGATGATAAAGTGAAAACTAAATAATTCAGCATCTCAAATGATGATCGACCAAAAATGACAAAAAATGGAGATTACTGGAGTGAAGAACAAACAACCGAAATAGTAAACTTACTAAAATAATTCTAGGATTTATTCACTAGAGACTACAAAGATCTCAAAGGTCTAGTCCATGAAATGGGTGAAATGAAGATCGACATCAAACCTGAGGTCCGACCTGTAAAGAAGAGGCCATATAAATTAGCCCATAAATACAAAGACATAGTCAAGAAATAGATTGATAATATGCTTGCAGCAGGAATTATCTACCCTATTGACCGATTGGAATGCGCAAGCCCAATGGTCGTTCAACCAAAGAACACAACCTAACAAAGCTAAGGATCTATGTCAACTTCAGGGAATTAAAAAAAGTAACCTTAACAGACCCATTTCCAAGACCTTATGCATATGAAATCCTAAATGAAGTTATAAGACATGAATGCTACTCATTTACAGATGGATTCTTAGGTTACAACCAAGTACCAATAGCCAAAGAAGACCAGAAAAAGACAACATTTGTATGTGAATTCAGATCATTTTCCTACAAAGTTATGCCTTTTGGTCTAAAGAACCCACCTGCAGTAGTTTTGAGAATTGTGGTCAAAACATTTCAAGAGTATATCTACAAAACAATGGAAATATACTTCGATGATTGGAAAATATACTCTATGTTGAAATCTCACTACAAATGGCTAAGGCTCATGTTGGAACGATGCCGACAAATCCAGCTATCTCTGAACATAAGGAAATGCATATTTCTAACTCCTATAGGGATATTATTAGGACACATTGTATGCAAAGAAGGCATCAAGGTCAACTTCACAAAAATAAAAATTATCCTCGACTTAAAACCCCCAGTGAACCCAAAACAAGTCAGGGTACTACTTGGTCATATAGGATACTACAGGAAATTCATAAGATACTATTCAAACATGATGTATCCATTGGAAGAACTACTAAGAGAATATCAGGAGTTCAACTGGACATAGGAATGTAACATATCATTTGAAACACTAAAAGTGAAGCTAGTCGAAGCACCCATTCTAAGGTTTCCAAATTGGTTGATCAAATTTCATGTACACATCGATACATCAAGCCTAGCAATAGGAGTGATCTTAACACAACCAGGGGACGATAGAATGGACTACCCCATAGTTTACAGCAGTATAAAATTAAATAAAGTAGAAAGGAACTATTCAACAATAGAGAGAGAAGCATTAGGAATGGTATTTGCACTACAGAAGTATCAACATTACCTACTAGCCAACCCTTTTATCTTTTATACCAACCACCAAGAATTGAAATACCTTATAAACAAACCCTTACACCATGGGAGACTTTGTCGATGGATACTTCTATTCCAATAATTTATATTTGAAGTCGTTGTTAGACCAGGAAAATTAAATGTCAGACTCGACCACTTGTCATGAATCGACACAGGAGAGGAACCGACAAGAGTTGAAGATGACCTACTAGATGCACATTTATTTCGAATAGAAGCAGTCCCAGCAGAATTAGAGGAAATAGCTCAATTCTTAGAAAATGGACAAGCACCAGAGGGCATGAGCACAAAGAAGAAACAAATCTTAGCCATGAAAGTCGCACCATATAGCCTCATAAATGGATTTTTATATAAAATGGGCCTGGACAACATCCTCAGAAGATACGTATTAGAACATGAAAGGGATAATATCATGTATGAAGAAACTATGGACCGAAAGGAGGACATTTTCAAGCAGACACAACTGCCAAGAAAACTAACAGTCAAGGCTATGGTGGCTGACACTATACAAGGATTGCAAAAAGTTGGTGAGCCAATATGACAGATGTCAATGACTGGGTCGACCTTTTCCTATTACAGAAATTCCCCTGATATCAGTAAACCCAAGTTTGACATTTGAAATTTGGGCCATCGACTTCATAGGACCATTCCCCATACTAGCAAAAAGAACATGTACTGCAAGGTACATAATAACTGGAGTAGAATATGTAACCAAATGGGTAGAAATAGAACCAGTCGACACATGCTCCAGTGAGATAGCTGCTAAATTTATTTATGAAAATATAATTACCAGATTTGGATGTTTAATAACCATAATCAGTGACCAAGGTTCACACTTTATTAATAAAATAATCAAAGCACTAATAGACTAGTTCAAAATCGACCACCGACGTAGTACAACTTATCACCCCCAATCGAATGGAACAATTGAGGCATTTAACAAAACATTAACAAAGGGCCTAACTAAAATCTGTAATATTGACAAGGATGATTGGGACGAAAAGATACCTGAAGTACTATGGGCTTACAGAACAACATACAAGTGTTCAACTGACCAAACACCATTTCGACTAGTCTATGGACAATAAGCAGTTGTTCCACTACATTTTCGACAACAAACACCTGTCATAGTAGATATTTTACATATCGATGTCGAACAAGGCAGGAAGGACCGACTGATGCAATTAAGCAAGCTAGAAGAACACCGACTGATTGCTCTACAACACCAAGAAATCCAAAAACAACAGCAAAAGGCTTGGCACGATCGCAATATAAAAAACAAGAATCTGTCGGTAGGGGACCTCGCCTTACTATATAATAGTCGAGTAAAAGGAAACCCCAAAAAGTTACACACATAATGGATGGGACCTTACGTTGTCAAAGAAATTCATACCAACAGATCAATCCGACTAAGGATGTTACAAATCATAGTCTTTCGGAAACTTGTTAATGGTGCTCGACTAAAATGGTACAAAAATTAAAACAAGTTCAAAAAAATAAAAATAAAAAAAATATAACGACCATAACTGTCAGACAAAAACTAAAAAATATAAAAAGGTTAAAACCAACAGACAGAACCAACACCCATAACCCAAGATGACAGGAAACCAGCGGTTTGACAACTGACATCAAACCCATCGACATATCACCATCGACCGTTGGCATGATCAAGATCGACCAACGACCTCAAAGGTCAAATCATGCCTTCATGACTACGGTCAGAAGGAGCGCCAAAATCAAATTACCATTAACGCAAACCCTAGAGACCACACTGGACCATCACTTCCGCCATTAATACACCCATTAACAAAAAAGTCAACTGCTCCACCTATAAATACCGGACCAGAAAAAGATCATTTACAATATTTTGAAGAGATAAAGCAAGTCCACAATCATAAAATTGAGAACCGAGAACCTATACAGAAAGTCGACCAAGAAACCAACGAGATGGAACTGAAACAAACCAGAGCCGCAGCTACAAAGTCAAAGGAACTGCAATCTACTAAAAACCCATTAATGAGGAGGTTAAGAAACATCAAGAATGCCAAGGTAGAAGAAACCTCATGGGAAAAAACGTGGGCTGAAATCAAGGAATGGGCCTATGTCGAAAAGAAACCAACACAAGAAGTAGAGAAAATAAACCGCATCTCCATTACAAACTACATGAACACATCGTTCATGGCAAGTTTTGGAGGAATGAAAGTAGCGGTAAAATCCATCATCAGCTAGTACCACAACGAGAAATTTTACTTCGACGAACCAGTCGAAATCTCTGATGAAGTCATATACAAACTGACTAGTCTCTCCAACCAAGGTGACCCAGTCCCTATCGGCATAAAATAAGGACTGGTAGAACGATTAACTGGAACACCATCAGGGAAAAATTCAAAAGGGCTAATGATTAGTCAGATACAAGCCTGAACACCACAAATCATGGCCAAAATCATAGAAACAGGGATTACACCTACAAGACGAGGAAGCGACCTGAAGCTGGATATGCTAGAAGCGGTAGACACAATAGCAGAAATAGGAAAAGTATACAGATGGGCTCAGTATGTCGTCGACATGCTCAAAACTATCTGTGAAAAATGCCAGGAGTCAGGCGGGACTATAAGGTTCCCATCTATGATAATTTGGATAGTGATGTACCACTTGTGCCCAGTCAGGGACAAGCAGTTCCAAGAGCCAAAAAAATTCCACATGTCGAGGTTCAATCCATTTGCACAGAATAGAACACTAAAAGAACCAGCAAATGGAAAAGTATTGTTGGAAAACTGGCTCCAACACTTGAAAATCCAGACGACCAGATGGAGGGTGCCTCAGAACATTCGACGAAGTCTACCAAAAAAACCACACATACAATTGGAACTCAGCCACACTGTAGTTTGGTATATGTCGGGAGTAAAATAAAAAGCAAAGCCTCTTGACTATTACCCAACAGTCGAAGAGATCTTCAACGAGCTAGCTCGACAATCTGGCACAAAGTTATCCATACCAGCAACGACTAAGGAAGTAAACCTAGCAATGGAAGAATCACTGACAGACCGGGAGAAGGAAGAAGACTATGAACTTCGACTACACATCAGCACCTTCGTGTCGGAAGATACACTAGCAGAGGACACCAATAGACTAAAAATAACAATCATACCACCAACGATCCAAAGGGGAAATACAACGACATAGCAGCAGGTAACCAAACCAGCTGAAGAAATTATCAATCCAATTCAACAACAGGAGGGAGGGGAAGAATTAGAGGAAGACATTGAATCCGACAATCCTGAATATGACATAACCAAAGAAAAAATCAGAAAACTAGCAAAGGAAATAGAAGCCTCAAGAAAAAAGGCAACTGAGACAAAAGGGGAGGGGAAGTGCAAGCTGATTCTTTAAGAATCAGAAGATGAATAATAACTAATATCTACCGCTATCAACATCATAGAAAATGTTGTAGCGAACAAGTTTCGGTCGAGACGCAGTTCAGGCACTTTGTCAAGTAAGGACCACAGCAAGGTTGACCGAAAAAGGTAAAAAGCACAAACACTTCAACGGCTGAAAACGTTGTCGATTTAGTTTCTACACCTCCATTCCCATCTCCGACCTAGATCACACAAGAATAAATTCCACAGATACCCACCATAAGCCTAGTCGACATATGCAAAAATGCTATGCCAGAAACCTTGAAAGAGAGGTTCGACCAAGACAGTGATTTCCAGGCATACATTGAGAAATTATGTGAACTACTCACCTCTGTCCAGAAGATCACCACCAAATGTCCTTTGATCAAAGCTAGGATATCAAGGCAGCTCATTCCTCCACAACCTAGACAAATACCCCATAAGCAAAGGTCTGTGGGAATTATAAATTCGACATTCATGAGGAACCTCGATAAGACATCTCAAGTTGTCGCAAGTTGAACTCCATGCTTTATCCTTGCCGACATCCCACACCCTCCATTAGCTAATGATCCAGCAAGTTATGTGGAAGAAGATAACTTGGAAGAAATCAACCAGGTGATTGAAAACCTATTCTATGACGACCCAGATGATTCACCACCACAATTTGAGGACCCGACACCAACCGAAAATATCCCCACTACACCAATTACACCCTACCATTCACCATCTCCACCTCCACTTCCCAGTCTATAACCCTTACCAAAACTTTCACCACCTGCACCTAAACCCTCTGCACCTGAACCATTTGCACAAAATCCTGCAGATACACATCCAGCTGCAGAGCTAACCCAATAAATCCAACCAGAAGTTCCATTGACCGTTGCAGATCAACAACCAGAAAACCCACCACAAGAAAATCAACCATAGGAGAGTCTACCCCTTGCATACGCACAGGCACAACAATAGGTAGAACAACATAAACACAAGAGGAAAAGAGACAAAAGGAAGAAGGACCACCAAAAAGAGTCACAGCCGACAATGGTTCACATTAGACAAATTGGGTTGACCACTGCAGTCGACACAACCAAGCTAAAAGATGAAGAGTTAGGACAACTCTTAGAAACTCTGGCCACTAAAGCAAAAACAAGAATCTAGATCAGATGCAAGGAGCTCGACGACACTGAGAAGGAACAAGTCGAATTCCTGTTAAAATCTAGAAACTTAGCACAATCTATAATACCAGGACCGATGGAAACCGACACCGAAAGACACTAGAAAAAGCATATCAACTGTTTAAGAGTGTGGTGGAGACCTTACAAGTACACATGCAAAATACAAAAGAAGAGAAAAAATAAGATACATCAAGATTGTTAATGCAATAGTACACAACAGTTTTAGAAGCATACAAAGTGCTGCATGACCACATGGAAGAATCTATGATCACAGAAGAGGTACTCCAAGACTGGCCTAGTTATTATGGGAAAGTATTTTAGCAGACCCAAAAGAATCAAGAACAGATTCAAGAATTGGAAAAGAGAAAGAGAACTGAATAAGCAATGAGAAATACAATACAAGATCAAATCATTCTGGAGACAGCCAAGCTACAGAGACTCGAGAGACAAGCACACCAGTGGGTACATCAAGCACTTCCAATCTTGGATAAATTAGATACCATCTACTTGTAGATGAAAAGACTGTTGGAGACAACAGAATAAAAATACCAGTTCATGGGACCCGACGTGGAAAGAATAGCAAACCTTTCCATTCAGGAGAATATGTCGACTTTATCAAGCATTACAACACTGACCATCGACATCTAGAAAGTACTTCAAAGTTGGATAGAATTTCAACATCAATTGGCTGTTACAGCAGAAGTAATCGTTGAAGTGTGCATACAGAAGCGATCAACCATTCGACTGCATAGCCCATGAAAAACAAACAATAAAATAACTATTTCAGACAGTAAAAATTTTGAGTACCTCCCCTGTTCTTCGGGACGAAGAAATAAATTTTTCTTGGGGAAGATGTTGGAGAAGCTAGTCGGTGAGCTGACTAATTCGATTAGCTGACTAATTAGAGATTAGGTCGGCCGCATAAGGTCGTGTCAGTTGACCGAACCGATAGGTAGTTATATGTAACTATTTGTAAATCATATATATTAGGCTGTTAAGCTAGATGAGAACTTGGTTTAGTTCTGTGTTTGTATGGACCATCATGCTATAATATAATCTATGATTCTACATATACATTCTTATCTCTTGTATCTGTTATGTCTGTATGCTTTAATGTGTATTATTGGTAACCCTCTGTGATCTGTGAGATTACAACAACCATCTACGGTTTGGGTAAAGACCACCTGGACAATCTGCGATTAATGATGGAACGGTGTCGCCAGCATCAGATTGCATTAAATTCCAAGAAATGTATTTTTTGTGCACCCTTTGGTATATTACTTGGGCACATCATCTACAAAGAAGGTCTGTTGGTAGATCCGGCGAAGATTGCGCTGATCCTCAGTTTACCACCGCTGACGAACGTAAAAATGCTCTAAGCAACACTGGGCCACATAGGCTACTATCACAAGTTTATCAGGGTATATGCTATGATTACCACTTTTATGGAGAAGCTGCTAAAGAAAGATGCTGCATTTGAATGGACTCAGGAATGTCAAGGAAGCTTCGACACCTTGAAGGCCAAGATATCCTCTTCACGCATACTGGTTTTTCCTGAATGGAATAAGGAATTCCATGTGCACGTTCATGCCTCTTCTACTGCACTGGGGGTTGTTCTTACACAAGCAAGGGAAGGCGACTTGGATCATCCCATAGCATATGCCAGTATGAAGTTATCGTTTGTTGAATGGAATTACACCATGACTGAAAGGGAAGGCCTGGTGATGGTATATGCTCTACAAAAATTCAGGCATTATTTGTTGGGTGGACACTTTAAGATGTTCACTAATCATTCAGCTTTGCAATACCTAGTAAATAAGCCTGTGTTGGGGGGGATAATGTGCAAGTGGCTACTTTTGTTCCAAGAATTTTATTTTGAAATAGTGGTAAAGCAAAGACAGCTGAATGCTGGCCCAGATCATCTGTCGTGTATTGAGAATGGTGAAGAACCCACTAATATTGACGATGGGCTTCCTGATGCATAATTATTCCAAGTTGAAATCGTAGACAATTACTATGGCCCCATTGTTTAGTTTTTATCTACTGGCATCACCCCTGCAGATATGTCGATTAGCAAGAAGAAGTAGCTAGTCGTCAAAGCTTCTGAATTTTCACTCATTGCAGGACAACTCTATAAACTTGGACCGGATGAGATACTGGGACGATGCATCTTACCACATGAGGAGGGTCCCATTCTAGAGGAAGCGCACGTAGGTGTTGCAAGAGGTCACTATGGAGGTCGTGCCACTTCCCGAAAGGTGTTGCGTGTTGGGATTTGGTGGTCCACGTTACATAAAGATGCCACAAAATATGCCAAGAGCTGCGATGTATTCCAACAAGTTGGTAAATCATCGTGGAGAGATGAGATGCTGCTGGTACTGCAGGTGACTTTGCAACCATTTGATAAATGGGTCGTTGACTTTGTGGGTCCTATAAATCTGCCAGGTAAGCGCACTGGCGCCCGTTATATTATCACTGCAATTGAATACCTGACTTGGTGGGCGCAGTCTACACCAGTTGTTGATTGTACCGCCGCAACAGCAGCACAGTTTATTTTTGAGAACATTGTGACACGCTTTGGGTGTCTTCGAATCTTGGTGAGTGACCATGGTAGTTACTTTGTAAACCAAATGATAAAGGTGCTAATAGAGGAGCTTCAGATACAACATAAGCAAAGTATTCCCTACCATCCATAGGAAAATGGTACTGTTGAGGCCTTCAACAAAATCTTGGAGACAACACTGACCAAGGTATGTAACACCAACCACGATGACTGGGATTTGAAAATTCCTGCAGTTTTATGGGCCTATCGTACTACCTGCAAACGAATCATAGGTCACACATCCTTTAAGTTGGTTTATGGGAAAGAGGAAGTCATGCCGATGGATTACATCTTTCCTAGCTTACACATTGTCGCGGCAACGGGCATGGCGCAGAAGCAGTAGAAGCACGTGTTGCGTAGCTGATTCAACTCGATGAGGATATCTTCATCACAGGATTCCAACAATAGGTTGTGGAAGATCGATAGAAGGCATGGACTGATCACCATATTAAGCACAAACAGTTCACGGTAGGAGATTTGGTGATGTTATATGATAGTAAGTTTATCAAGCATCCAGGTAGGTTACAAATGCACTGGCTAGGTCCTTGGCTAGGTCACTTGATCTAGATCAGCACTGCTGGATCATCATCAAGTCTAGATCATCACTTGATATAGATCATCATCAAAGCTGAATCATCACTTAATCATCATCATCATTACTGCTTCTACTATCCCAATCAAATGGTGTTATCTCTTCATTCTTCTCGTCACAGGAAGTTCTACAGAGCCATCCCTTTTTCATGTTGGTTGTAGGCTGAGCCTCCATGTAGGTCTTCTTCAGCACTTATATCTGACCCTAAGTTAGAATGGCCTACCCAGCACTTACATCTGACCTCATCTTGTTAGAAAGGCACGCCTAGCACTCACATCTAACCTCATCTTGTCAGAAAGGCCCAACACTCACATCTGACCATGTGTAAACACATCGCGCCAGAATGGCTCAGCACTTATATCTGACCATGTGCGAACACACCGTATCAAAAGGGCTCTACACTTACATCTGACCATGTGTGAACACACCGCATTGAAATGGCTCTGTACTTACATCCTACCATGTGCGAACACACCGCATCAAAATGGCACTGCACTTACATCTAACCATGTGTGAACACACCGCATCAGAATGGCTCTCAGTCCCAGACTGAGGATTGCTAGTAACTGACCAAGTGCCTCCATTCTCCTAGAGAAAGGCATCAGCTGTTATATTTAATCAAGTGGGAACACATCCCTCAATCACATCAGAATAGTCCTGCATTTATATCTAATCATGTGAGACTTGTTGATGTAATTGTAACTTCGAAATGTATTCATCCATATATCTTATGTATTGTACCCTGATGTTTATTTTGGGATGTGTCTATAATGTAATTGAGTCATGTCATACCTTTATGTTTATTCTGGGAAGTTTATATAATGTAAACAAGTCATGTCAAGTCATTGTGGGTAACCCTCCTATTGGTCAAGGGTTAAAGTCCCCGCAGTTGTGGGACCCTAAGGTTATTATACTATCCTAGAGAAGTCAACCCTAGGTGAGTCATTATAATTCAAGGCAATAGTCCCCATCATTGTGTTAAGGATAGCCCTCCTTGTTGGCCGAAGGAGGCAAAGTCCCCACAAGTTGTGGGGCACTAGGGTTTTTAGACACTCCTAGAGATGTCGGCTCTAGTAAGTAATTGTTAAGTGAGGCTGACATGCTGCAGTGGGTTTCAAGTGAATGAAATAATATAAATAGACAGTGAGTCTCTCTATTTATCACACACATTCACTCATTGGGGCGCATGAGTGAGAGAGGAGACACCGAGATCAGAGGGAGAGACTACTGCTGTCGGGAGATCATATTTATGTTTTCTGGTTTTACCATTGGTGCTCATTCTATCTCTGAGGAATTTGCAGGGTTTTCTGCTTTATGGTTTTCCTGAGTAAAATTCTTTGTGTCTCTTGTCTCTTGTGTTTTATTGTTGTGCATGTTATTCTCTCAGTTAAAGATCCTAAGATCATAAGGCTAGCTTGAATGATAAAAATATAACATGGTATCAGAGCTAACCTGAGAAGAAGACATTGTGTAGCTGTAGAAGCTAGGGATTCTTAATTTTTGGGTCTATCTCCACAATCCATTAGCAAAAGTATTCTAGGCTGACTCTCCATTGAAGGGTGCATCTTTCGGTCGAAGCAGAATTCGATTCCGAGCATTTTCAGTTTTGGTGCGGAAAATTAGGTCTTTCTACAGAAGAGGAATTTTTGAGTGATCTTGGCATAGGATTTCTCTCCTCATCAAAATAGAATTTTAGATACCTGGATCAATTTTTTTGGTTGGGTATAACTCCAGGAAAGTCAAACGCTAGTTTGACCCCGAGCTGGAAAAACCCTAAAATACTAAAACTGATAAGTTTTGGTACATTCACTATATCTCGGTATTGGCAAAGGATCAAGAGATGAAACTTGCGGAGGCCGAAGAAAAACTTTGGATTTACATTGTGCCAAAAATACAGCCTTCGATTCTCTATATTCTAAGAGATATGATCCCTCTACGTTAGGGTTCCAGCCTCTTCCAGAATTCATCCCTAAAAAGGACACTTGGGGTGAATTGATATATATTGGGCTAAAAAGTTCCAAATGAAATTTTTAAAGATGTTCTAGAAAGGGTACCGACTTTAATTTATTTTTTCCAAGTTTTAGACTCAGAAGATGAACCAGTGACATGTGGCAGTCCGTACAACTTCACTGTGCTGAACAGTCCTGTAACAGGTCACCTTGGGAAAATGATCATAAGTCCCAATTGGTGAAACCAATTCTGATGAAACCTATGGTTTTGGAACAGGAACATGTGAGGATACCTCAGTGCAAAGTTTCAGACATATAGGAGTAGTAATTTTGGATATACCGCAGAAACAGTAATAGGCATTTCTGTAGAAGAAATTGGAAAAATAGGGCTTCGTGTTCTGGGAGGTTCCCTCCACCGTTTTCACAAAAAAGACTACATTGGACAGCTCAAATTGAAGAGATATATCTTTCTATCAAATTATATTTTAAAGATTCCAAGTTTTGAAAATTAGGGTTTCTCTGACAAAGCCTAGATCAGCCAGCTCCGGAACCACACCTCAAATCGGTAAGATCTAATCTTTTGCTATTTTCATTTGAGGTTCTCATTTCAAAGTGATCTATTATGTCAACTTGATGATAAGCTTGGTGAAGTTGACAACTTCGAAGCATGGAAGTATATGATCTCTCTGAAGAAAATGAATTGGACACCCACATGAGTGGAAAGATTCCAGTTCCAGAGGGAGATGAGGCTCAAATCCTTACACAAGAAAAACTTCGTCAAGGCCAAGAATATCATTGTTGATTCAATCACGAATAAAATTGTACCACAAGTGTCTTCCCTAAATACACCAAAGATGTTTGATTCATTGACCAAGCTATTTGAAGGGAAGAACATAAATCAGAAGATGGCTTTGAGAAAATAGTAGAAGAAGAAGTGGAGAAAGCAGAAGTGGTGATAGCCACCTTGAATGGTCTCCCAGGATCATGGGATTCATTCGAGGAATGTGTGCCAGAAGGAAGTGATTACTTTCAGTAGAATCTCGGAAGAAGAAGAATCTTGACTCGTAATAAGAGAAGAGAATATGGGAGCAACTGAAGATCAATCTCTCACCATCCAAACAAGATACCTCAAGTGATAAGGAATATGAAGAACTCAACTCTTGAAGAACCTATTATCCATATTATCATTTGGATAAGAAACGATGCTATGATGAATGAAAAAGATGATGAAGATGAAGGCTCAAGAAGGAGTCTACCTATGAAAAAAAAAAGATAAGTATTCAATTGTCATTTCATGATATTGTTTTGTTATGCATTTGTTTATATTCAGTTAATGTATTATGCATGATAGAATGTTTGCATTAATGACAGTATACTGCTAATATGCATGTGATGGGTAAGTATCTCATGGTTCTATAAAACTCTCCATTGTTTCTTATCTAGAATGAAACCTCTTTGCTGACATATTGGATTAGTGCACAATATCAATGTTGTCTTGCTAGATATGGAAGGAATCTAGAAAGTTTCCATGAGATATGGATGAATGTTGTATTGGATAAAGTAGTTGCATGATCATATAGTTATGCATAAGAATTTTTCATTATGAATATACCTTATGAAATGTTTCTAACCATAAAACTAATGCATTTGACTTGTAGGAAATATCACGCTCTCCTACAATCAAAGAAGGATGAGAATTGTTCTGAAGAACAAGTGATGACAGTTCAAGATGAAGAATAATATGATGAATGCAGTGACATCATTGATGCAGAACCTTCCAAACATGAAGAAGTAACCAAGAAGAAAGGATCAATAAGAATGATGTCTAGGATGCAGTATCGATACATGAAGGGAAGTTCATAGTTCCATCATGAAGTAGATGGAAACATCATGGGATACAAGGCAAGATTCCTAGCACGAGGCATAGACTATGAAGAGACATTTGCACCCACTAGAAATACACATGAAAGGAAGAATCATGTGTGCAAATGAAAGAAGGCCTTGTACGAGCTCAAAAGACACCAATGGGATAACACATACATGAGGAGCTTGATGAAGACCTGCACCTTTGCTACAAGGTTGAAGATGAAATTCTATAGAGGATGACAAGCTCTCATATGGGTACGAGAAGAACTTTTGAAAAAGTTCAAGATAGAGGATCTTGGTATCCAATGATCCTAGATGGATACATAGAATATTAGTAGTAGAGGAAGCTACTTGTCACTCCGGTATAGAATGTATCAGTGCATAGAGTACAGAAGATAGAGGGAGTATGATTCTTTGCTTCAGAGGGAGTGACTGTAGAAGATCCTGAGGTTCGACATGGTATGACAGGATGGATAGATTACTAATGACTCTAGGATTTACTAAGAGTAAAGCAGATTCCAACCTTTGCTTCAAGGTTGTAGGCAAAAGACTAGTGATGTTCCTGTTATGTGTCGATGCACTACGTTCTAGGCATGGAGGTGTGGACAAGGGAAGTATGCAGTAGAGATCCTGAAGAGGTTCAGAATGATGGACTGGAAGGCCATGACCAACCTATGGCATCGAAGCTAAAGCTATTCAGTGTTGCTTCATCAAAGACGGTTGATGCCACGATGTATCGTCAGATGATTTGTTCCTTGATGTACCTGACGAATACGAGACCAAATATTTTCTTTGTTGTGAACACATTGATACATGTTCACCTGATGGTTGCAAAGCATGCAGTGAGGTACTTGAAGGGTACAGTTGATTACGGGATCAAGTATGAGGTGAATCAAAAGATTATGTGGATTTGTATTGGGTAGGCAACGCCATTGATAGGAAGAGCACTTCGAGGTGCTACTTCAATATGGGATCAAGTGTGATTTCTTGGTTTGGCAGGATGGAGTCCTGTATGGCACTGAGTACAGTTGAGGAAAAATATGTTGCCACTTTCTATTTGGGAGGTAGTATGTTTCTTTTGAAAAATACTATTTGATTTGGTTGATCTGACTTGCATTTTTTGTATGATGCAGAGAGGAGCAGTGATCCAGATCAAGATCTCTTGAAAGAAGGATTTCTAGCATAGCTGATGAGACAGGTTGTCTAAGCATAAGTCCTGTTGAAGCTCGTAGGCTATCCTTGGATGTAATCAGCCCTGATGTGATTCTATGCTAGAAATGGCCAAAGTGAAGTTTGAGTACTTCAGGGAGAAGCTTGGTGTTCTCGAGATCGAGGTTCCCTCCAAGAGAAAATGATGAGACCTAGAGCCATTCTGACATGGGAGAGGATTAAGTTCCTTCCATGGTCAGATGTAAGGGCTGAGCCATTCTGTCATGGTGAGAGGATTTATCTTCCTTCCATTTCAGATGTGAGTGCTGAGCAATTCTGATGTGACTGTAGGATTGGTTCCTACATGATTAGATGTAAGGGATGAATTCCATTCTTGGAATGGAGGCACCTGGTCATTTACCAGGAATACTTAGTCTGGGACTGAGGGCCATTCTGATATGACTATAGGATGTAGTCTTACATGATCAGATGTGAGCGCATGGCCATTCTGATGTGATTGAGGGATGTGTCCCACTTGATCAGATATAAGGGTTGTTGCTATTCTCTGGGAGAATGGAAGCACCTAGTCATTTACCAGGAATCCTCAGTCCAGGACTGAGAGACATTTTGATGCGATGTGTTTACACATGGTTGAATGTAAGTGTAGAGCCTTTCTGATAGGATGAGGTCAGATATAAGTGTTGAGCCATTCTGGCACGATGTGTTTACACATGGTTAGATGTGAGTGCTGTGCCTTTTTGACAGGATGGGGTTGGATGTAAGTGCATAGCCTTTTCAACAAGATGAGGTCAGATGTAAGTGCTGAGCCATTCTGGCGCGATGTGTTTACACATGGTCATATGTGGGTGTTGGGCCTTTCTGACAAGATGAGGTTAGATGTGAGTGTTGGGCATGCCTTTATGACAGGATGAGGTCAGATGTAAGAGTTGGGTAGGCCATTCTAACTTAGGCTTAGATATAAGTGCTGATGAAGACCTACATGAAGGGTAGGCCTACAGGGCTGGCTCTGTAGAACTTCATGTGATGAGAAGAATGAAGAGATAGCACCATTTGGTTGAGATAGAAGAAGCAGTAATGATGGTAATGATTCAATGATGATCCAACTTTGATGATGATCTAGATCAAGTGATGATCCAGACTTGATGATGATCCAACGGTGACAATCCAGATCAAGTCATGATCCAGCGGTGACAATCCAGATCAAGTCATGATCCAGACTTGATGATGATCCAGTAGTGACGATCCATATCAAGTGATGACCTAGATTAATGATGATCTAGAAGTGGCGATCTAGATCAAGTGATGATCCAGACTTGATGATGATCCATTAGTGATGATCCATACTTGATGATGATCCAGTAGTGATGATCTAGATCTAGTGATGATGACCCAGATCAAGTGATGATCTAGATCGAGTGATGATGATCTAGATACAGATGGAGATGACTTGAAGATGAAGATGACCTAAAGATGAATATGACTTGATGATGATCCAGACAATACAGAAAAGAAGACTTGTGCTGATAAATTGTGTCGAGAGAATACCTTCCTAGTTAAGAGGGAGTGTTGATGTAATTATGACTTCAGAATGTATTCATCCATATATCTTATGTATTGTACCCCGATTTTTATTCTGGGATGTGTCTGTAATGTAATTGAGTCATGTCATACCTCGATGTTTTTCTGAGAAGTTTCTATAATGTAAACAAGTCATGTCAAGTCATTGTGGGTAACCCTCCTATTGGTCAAGGGTTAAAGTCCCCGCAGTTGTGGGGCCCTAGGGTTATTAGAATATCCTAGATAATTCAACCCTAGGTGAGTCATTGTAAGTTGGGGCAATAGTCCCCACCATTGTGTTAAGGATAACCATCCTTGTTGGTCGAAGAAGTAAAAGTCCCCACAAGTTGTGGGTCACTAGGGTTATTAGACACTCCTAGAGATGTCGGCTCTAGTAAGTAATTGTTAAGTGAGGGCGACATGTTGGAGTGGGTTTCAAGTGAACGAAAGGATATAAATAGAGAGTGAGCCTCTCTATTTATCACACACACATTCACTCATTGGGGTGCATGAGTGAGAGAGGAGACACTGGGATCAGAGAGAGAGACTACTACTATCAGGAGATCATATTTTTGCTTTCAGGTTTTACCATTGGTGCTCATTCTATCTCTGAGGAAGTTGTGGGGTTTTCTCCTGTATGGTTTCCCCGAGAAAAATTCTTTGTGTCTCTTGTCTCTTGTGTTTTATTGCTGTGAATGTTATTCTCTCAGTTAAAGATCCTAATATCATAATGCTAGCTTGAATGATAAAAATCTAACAAGACTACATCCCTCAGTCATATCAGAATGGCCCTTGGTCCCACACTGAGTATTCTTGGTAACTGACCAGGTGCCTCCATTCTCCCAGATAATGGAAACTCAACACCAAGCTAAGTATTCTTGGTAACTGACCAGGTGCCTCCATTCCAATAATGGCATTTAGCACTTATATCTGATCATGTAGGAACCAATCTTACAGGCTCAACACTCACATATGACATGGAAGGAACCAATCCTCTCACCATGAAAGAATGGCTCAGCTCTTATATCTGACCATGGAAGGAACCTAATCCTCTCACCATGTCAGAATGGCTCTAGGTATCATCATTTCCCCTTGGAGAGAACCTCGATCTAGAGAACACCAAGCTTCTCCTTGAAGTACTCAAACTTCACTTTGGCCATTTCTAGCATAGAATCACATCAGGGCTGATTAGGTCCAAGGATAACTTGTGAGCTTCACCAGGACCGATTACATCCGAGGACAAACCACATGACCATTTACGTCTAAGCAACCTATGAGCTTCACCAGGATTTATGCTCAGACAACCTGTCTCATCAGCTATGCTAGAAATCCCTCTTTCGAGAGATCTTGATCTGGATCACTGTTCATCTCTGCATCATACAAAAACACAAGTCAGATCAACCAAATCAAATATTAGTTTTCAAAAGAAACATACCACCTCCCAAATAGCAAGTGACAACATATTTTTCCTTAGCTGTACTCAGCGCCATGCAGGAATCCATCCTACCAAACCAAGAGATCAAACTTGATCCCATACTGAAGTAGCACCTTGAAGTGCCCTTCCTATCAATGCCACTGCCTGCCCAATACGAATCCTCATAACCCTCGAGGTTAAACTTCTGATTCACCTCATACTGGAGCCCATAATCAACTGTACCCTTTAGGTACCTCACTGCATGCTTTGCAACCATCAGGTGAATATGTCTCAATGTGTTCACAGCAAAGCAAATATCTGGTCTCGTATTTGTCAGGTAAATCATCTTACGATACATCGTAGCGTAAAACGTCTTTGATGAAGCATTACTCAACAGATTCAGGTTCGATGCAGTTCATCATCCTGAACATCTCTACTACGTACTTCCCTTTTCCACACCTCCAAGCCTAGAACATAGTGCATCATCCCCAAGTCCTTTATCTCGAACTCGGCAGCAAGTCTTCTTCTTGCAAATTTAATGAGTTCCCCTTTTTTATCAGGAACAAGTCATCGACATATAACAGGAGCATCACTGGTATTCCACCTTCAACCTTGAAGCAAAGGTTGGAATCCTCTTTACTCTTAGTAAATCCTAGAGTCATCAGTAATCTTTCCATCCTGTCATACCATGTCGAACCTCAAGATCTTCTGCAGTCACTCCCTCTAAAGTGGACCATCATTCTCCCTTTGTCTTTCGTACTCTATGCACTGAAACATTCTGTACCGGAGTGACAAGTAGCTTCCTCTACTACTAATATTCTATGTATACATCTAGGATCATTGGATACCAAGATCCTCTATCTTGAACTTTTTCAAAAGTTCTTCTCACACCCATCTACGAGCTTGTCATCCTATATAGACTTTCATCTTCAACCTTGTAGCAAAGGTTCAGGTCTTCATCAAGATCCTCATGTATGTGTTATCCCATGGTTGTCTTCTGAGCTTGTACAAGGCCTTCTTTCATTTGCACACATGATTCTTCCTGTCATGTGTATTTCTAGTGGATGCAAATGTCTCTTCATAGTCTATGCCTCTTGCTACGAATCTTGCCTTGTATCCCACGATGTTTCCATATACAGCATGATGGAACTACGAACTTCCCTTCAAGTATCGATACTGCATACTAGACATCATTCTTCTTGAACTGGTCTTCCCTTTCTTCTTGGTTACTTCTTCATGGCTGGAAGGTTCTGCATCAATGATGTCACTGCATTCATCATATTATTCTTCATCTTGAACTATCGTTGCTTGTTCTTCGGAACAAGTCTCATCCTTCCTTTGCTTGTAGGCGATTTTATGCAATCTTTCCTACAAGTCAAATGCATTTGTATGGTTAGAAACATTTCATAAGGCATATTCATAATGGAATATTCTTATGCATAAATATATGATCATGCAACTATTTTATCCAATACAACATTCATCCATATCTCATGGAAAATTTTCTAGATGCCTTCCATCTCCACCAGGACAACATTGAGATTGTGCACTAATCCAATATGTCAGCAAAGAGGTTTCATTCTGTAGTTCTTTGCTTGTCGGGCAGAGCAATAAGTCCAAATATGTAATCTTCTTCTTTCATTCTAAAATAAGTAAATGACATTTTCAAGATTTATATGGGCTTGTGGGTGTTTGTTTATTTGCAAGTTTGTCTAACTCTAATTCATGTAAGTATTTTTAGTTTAGGAGTACTTAGTAGAAAATAATAAAATAAAATTTGTTCTTTTAACACAAGAATTTAACACCTAAAAGTTTGGCTATTAACTATTTACAGCAAAATGACATTTATTCTTATTCCAATTTCCAGGCACATTCATTCATTTATTTGTGCATTAACGAGAGGGTTACACAGAAAAATACCTAAACTTTAAGCAAGCTGAAGATAGTCCCTGAATCCTTACTCTTGTAGCCTTGCCTCTCCCTGGTTCGAGCCTTGATGCCAAATAGGATGATCCACCGTGTCGACCAGAATTGAACCTGCTTGCCCTAGGAAACCAACGGGTTTCCTAGCCCCCAAGCCCACATGCCAATAAACCCGATAGCAACTTCCTTGTTTCTCGACTATAATTCTTGCTCTTGAGTTAACCCCCTCCTCAAGTTTTCTTCCCCCTCTATTCCAGCACCCTCTTTCCTCTTTTCTTTTTTAAAATTCTCTCCCAAAATTCTCTCCAAAAAAAAATCCCCCCTTCTCAACCATTCGATCCCCCTTCTTATACCTCCTTCCCCTCTTTTCTTCCACCGCCTTCCCTTCTTCCACCGCCTCCTTCATATTAAAATACTAAGTATTCTTTATTCCTTTCTTGGGCAATCCAACTAGTTCAGATTATTTAAGACATTAGTTTTACGTTAATAATTTTTCTTGAATTGTACAATTCATCACCCTTCACGAGATGGTGGGAAATTACTAAATGGTTATCCCATTGAATTGAATATGTCAAATTTAAAACATAACCAACTAACATAAAATGACACCAATATTATTTGTTTAATTATTATGCTTAATGGTAAAATAATGGTAATAATAGTATTGTCAATTATTATTTGTTATTGATAACATAATAATAAGTACTAATAATAAACATTAATAATATACAATAATAATAAATAAATAATAATAACAGTAAAAATAATAATTAATATTATTAATCAATAAATAATTAATTGTAGTATTATTATTAATTGATTGAAATAATAACATCAACATGTTTATGTTTATTGTTAAGTCCACTCGCACTAATCTATTACATTGTTTCTTTATAAATAACGTACATTTACAGGTTTAAATAAATCACGATTACTAACCCATCCAACTATCCAAGGTTAATGTTTTTCAATTAATATTTCATAGTGACAATACTTCTCTTAATCATTTTACACAATTAACGAATAGTTTTGTTGAATCATTCATCCACATGCCCTAACAACTTAAACGTCCATTATCGGAATTGATCAATACACAAATATTTGGTTGCTTATTATAACTTATATGATTATCTAACATATTACGTAATTGTATATTCATACTAGCGTGAATGTGTGACGTGTGCATGCATGGCCAGTACATGCACAGGCTGCACATGTACTATAACCAAACCACCTAAATTCTAGTTGATACTAATAATATTTCACGCAACAAGACAAGTATATATATATAATATGATTTCTTTGACATTCAGAGTTATTTAACAGTTATGTTCTTATTAATCAATCAATTAAGATTGGTACCTACCATCACTAATTCGGTATCATAAATTTCCAACCCTAAAAAATAATAACTAATATGTCGACCCACCCTAACCTACGTCTGCAACCTCCCTTTCCTTCCTATGATAGTACAAAGTGGATGCCAGTTGTACTGACCTTCCCACACAGAACCTGGGAGCGGTAGCGTCAACTAACTAGCGGACCTAGCCTCTCCTAGCAGGCATCCAACCGTCGTCATCACAACAAATTGGGGAGCGTGTCTCAGCACTTCCCTCCCATGACCTTGGGTATCATAGTGACATAGGGTGGGAAATACATCCATCCCTCTCAACATACTGGGTCTATACCCCATCAAACCATACTGTGTTGCTATCGAGTTTATTGGTATGTGTCATCGTACCATCACTTTGGAAATTAAAGCTCTCTTCAAGATATGTATTACGTCATACTTCACATCACATACTCGGCTATCACATAGCCCATGTAACCTGTGGGTTAGCACTATGCAAACATGCATTCATAAAAATATTAAATCAATAGTTGGTCCATATTATCAACGTTATTTCCTTTGATTGCATAAAATCATAAAATCGATTGCATCATGGATGGGTAACCATGTACCACATAATATCAAGGATTACAATCAAATATATGTTTTTGTTATGAAATAAATGAATCTGATGACGACTACTGCATGGTAATCACATAAGCACAGTAACATCATATAAATGATAATCATCATAACATCACAATCAGAGCATATGCATAAGCATGTTAATCATCATAACATCATAATCAAAGCATAAATATAAGCATGATAACATCATAATATCATAATCAGAGAGTAAGCATGATAACATCATAACAGCATAATCAGAGCATAAGCCTGATAACATCATAACATCATAATCAAAGCATAAGAATTATAACATCATAATCAATATATAATCACATATAACATGCCAAAAATATAGTTTACGAAATATAGATGAGTCCACAGATAATAAGTAAATACAGTGTAATAAGTCTGAGTGATAAACATGCCTAAGTCAAAATATGGGGCGTTACATACACCCACCCTTCGGGAAACTTTGTCCTGAAGTTATGGTCAAAATAGTGAGGGAAAATCTCGATGCATAGTCTCTGCGTCCTCTCAGGTAGCAGATCCTGGGCTATACTTGTCCCACTGGACCTTCACATGGTCCACGTGGCTACTACGGAGTTGTCGAACCCTATGATCCAGTATACGTAATGGTTCGACCATGAAGGTTCCCTCATCCAAGACTTGCAAGTCCTTCCAATGAAGCTTGTGAGACTCATCGCCTATGTAATGTCGCAATACTGAAACATGAAATACATTATGAGTTCTGTGCAAGTGGGGTGGGAGTGCAAGACGATAAGCTACTGGTCTGATTCTTTCAAGAATCTCGAATGGCCCTATGAAGTGAGGTGACAACTTGGTTCCCTTTCCAAATGGAATGGTACTTTTATTTGGTTGGATGCGTATAAATACGTGATCCGCTACCTCATAACTTCTATCAGTTCTGTGTGCATTGGCATAACTCTTTTGTCTATCATGTGCTTCATTCAGCCACTTCTTGATCTGTACCACTTGCTCTTCCATCTCCTGAAGCAACTCAAGTCCAACTAAAACATGATCCTCCAACCTGTCCCAACTGAGTGGAGTCCTGTAAGGTCTCCCATACAATGCTTGATATGGAGGCATACCTATGGAGTTGTGATGACTGTTGTTATATACAAACTCCACTAGAGGAAGATATTTCTTCCACTGTGTTTTCTGATCCATAACATACATCCTAAGCATGTCCTCCATCACTTGATTCACCCTCTCTATCTACCCATGTGTCTCGGGATGATAAGCTAAGCTTAGGTTCAGCTAGGTCCCTAATGCTGACTGCATGCTTGTCCAAAATATGGAGGTAAACTTAGGGTCTCGATCATAATTTATCTTCTTTGCAACTCCATGAAGGCATACAATTTCATTTATGAATACCATTGCTACATCCGTCACATCATAAGTGTCTCTAACTGGAATGAAGTGGGCACTTTTGGTCAGTTTGTCCACCACCACGAGTATAGCATTATGTCTCGAGGATGTGAGTGGAAATCCCACAACGAAGTCCATGGAAATGACTTCCCATTTAGTCACAAAAATATCATGAGGCTGTAAGAAACCAGCTAGGTGTCGATGATCTACCTTGACTTGCTGACACTCTAGGCATTTCGAAACAAAATCGACTACATCGCTCTTCTTACTGGGCCAGAAGAAGAGCTTCTTCATGTCCGCATACATCTTCTTCACTCTAGGGTGCACACAATAATGTGCCCTATGGGCCTCACTAAGGATTGCTTCCCTGAGATCACCTTCTTTAGGGATATACATCCTCCCTTGATACCGTAGCAACCTATCTTCCTCAATATGGTACCCATAATACTTCGACTAAAACTTCTTCCCACTCTGAATATCTGAGGCTACCTTTATATACCAACCATCTCCCAAGAGTTGCCCAGGCACTTTCTCCTTCAAATCCACTCTCAAGGGGATTAAGGAGAAAATCCTCGGCCTTCGGCTTAGAGCATCTACCACCACATTATCCTTTCCTTTTATATACGAGATACCAAAGTCATACTCACTCATGAACTCACTCCATCATCGTTGCCTAGCATTTAGATACCTTTGTGTAAAAATATATTGCAAACTCTGATGATCTGTTTTAAGTGTGAAACTTCTGCCAACCAGGTAGTGTCTCCATAATTTTAGTGCCAGCATTACTGCTGCCAATTCTAGATCATGTGTGGCATATTGCTCCTCATGAGGCTTCAACTTACGAGATGCATAAGCTATTATCGCACCTTCCTGCATTAGAACTGCTCCTAACGCTTGCTTCAAGGCGTCGGTACATACCATGAAGTCTTTATCCATGTCTGGTACCCATAAGATTGGTGCACTTGTCAGCAATCTCTTTAATTCATTAAAAGCGACATCACGTTCATTGGTCCACTGGTATCAGATTCCATTTCACTGCAAGGTGGTTATGGGTTTCACAATCTTGGAGAACCCTTCCACAAATCTTCAGTAATACCCTTCTAATCCCATGAAGCTACGCACCTCATGCGAATTCTTTGGAATTGGCCTATCCACGATGGCCTTCACCTTTTCTGGGTCCACTGAGATCCCTTCTCCTGAGATGATATGCCCTAAGTAGTGGATCTCCTTTTGGAAGAAATAACGCTTTGACAATTTAACAAATAGTTTATGTTCCCTTAAGCAAGTTAAGACTAACCGCAAGTGCTCCTCGTGCTCCTTCTTGTTCTTAGAATATATAAGAATGTCATCTAAGAAGACCTGAATGAAGTGGTCCAAGTAATTCCGAAAGACACTATTCATGAGGCTCATGAATACTGCTGGAGCATTGGTCAAACCAAATGGTACTACTACGAACTCATAATGCCCAAATCGAGTTCGAAAAGTAGTCTTAGAAATGTCATTTTCTTTAATCCTAAGCTGGTGATACCCCAGCTGCAAATCAATCTTAGAGAAGACTTATGAGCCTTTCATCTAATCAAATAGGTCATCAATTCTTGGTATAGGATACCTGTTCTTCACTATGGCTTTGTTCAAATCTCTATAATCTATGCATAGTCGCAAAGATCCATCCTTCTTCTTAACAAAGATCACTGGTGATCCCCATGGTGAGATACTAGGTCTAATTAGTCCCAAGTATAGCAAGTCTTTTAACTGGATCTGTAACTCTCGAAGCTTAGGGGTTGTCATTCTATAAGGAGTCTTTGAGATCGGCTCTGCACCGGGTTTTAGTTCGATTGTGAAATCAAGCTCTCATTCTAGAGGTAGTCATGGAATTTCTTTTGGAAAGAAATCCTTGAACTCAGATAATACTGGGTAAGAATTCAAGGAAGGTCCTTTACTATCGCTCACCGTCTCAACTACAAACAATTGACATCCCTATATTAAACACCTCTTAGATTTCACCGCGGAGATGAAACGAAGGGATATTTTCCTCTTTCGACCCTGGATTTGAATTGCTCAACCCTCATCATAAAGGCACAAGAATTTCTTTGCATAGCAATCCATGAAAGCTAGTATGGCCTTCTAACCAATCCATGCTGACAATGAAGTCATAGGTCCCCAAATTGGTGACATAAGTGTCAAACTTAGGGGTGCATACTCCTAAGTCAACTTGACACCCCCTTACCTTAAGACCTATTGCTTGTTTAACCTCTGAAGCCATCTCGACCGATTCAAAATCATCGTTCTCGCAGGCTACCAACCCACATTTATCTAATGCATATGGTGAAATAAAACTATCTGTTGCACCAGGATCAAATAAAATTTTAACTTTGACATTGCTTACTTTACCAGTGGATTCTACTACGGTGGAATGATGTTCTTCCTGGTGGTTGTGAAAAATTGCATGAATCCGATGAGTGTTACCATAATTTCCCATGGATGCTTTTCCTTCCTTCTGCCTGCTGTTTGTAGGCCCCTTAGGACAATCTTGCTGAAAATGAGGACCTCCACATCCCCAACAAGAGACATTGGGTGGTGCTTGCATGTTGCTAGGAGGAGTCCTCTGGGATGCGTTCCTTCCCCTGGATCCTCTAAAACATCCCAATCCTCTATAGGAATTCACATTTCACTAAAAGTTAATGATAGCTCTGCAAACTTTAGAAATAATTGAGCGAACCTTTCTGAGTGCTCTTGCAAACATCGAAAACATGGAATTGAAAACATGGAAACGCCGAGCCGTTGGTTCTACAAATGGCAGGATGTGGTGAGGTTTGTAAGACTAGGGAGCTCTATAAGATATAACACATTATACGACAATGTCAATCTCATTGCTTGTTCTATAAAATTTTAGAATCCTACTCAAAAGGAGAATGGGTAAAAATGTTTTTTTTTTTTTTTTTACAGATCTTTAGAATCACGTAAAAAGAATTTTTCTTTTTCTTTTCTTAACATTTCAAAATATTTATTTTAGTAAAACGTAAAATTTTTAACATTTCAAAATATTTATTTTAGAAAAAGATAAAAATAAACTTTAAGCTTTTCTTCTTTGTTGTAAGGAAGAAAATTATAAAAAAAATCTCTTTTGTTTTGTTTCCTAGATACTAAACTTTTAAATATTTATTAATTCATCTTTTTCTTTATTACTAATTCCTTATAAAATATTCGGTTTTAATATTTCAACTCTCTAAATTTTAGGTATAATTATTGGGCTGTATATGGACTTCGTTGATTGTCCTTCTTTAACTATTTATTAATTCCCTTTTTTTTATGAGCACAAGATATTTGGGTATGCCCTCACGGTTATGAGAGTTGGGTTCACCATTTACTTTTGCAGTCACACAACCCATCTTGAGCGCAAACAGTCCATCATCCTTTGCCGTGATATAGCTATTCTAGTTTATAGTTGGCACGTGGAACACTATGGTAGTGCATAGTTATGAGCGTGTGGGCTCTCTTTGCTATCCTGCTTCAGGACTCGACGGCGGTGTATAACGAAGTATGAATGGATGGCGGCGGTGTATAGTGAAGTATGAATGGATTCCATACTTCTTCGTGACTAGACTCCCTTATGCATCGAGAGCACTTACAACATATCTCTATTGAGCTTCCTTGGGGTTTCGAAGAGGATAGTCTATTGTTTACTATTAAATGTTTTTTGTTTTTTTTAATTCTGTGTGGCTTGGTAATATATATATATAGTCTAAGTTCTCTTTACATCTAATCACTTCTTCCAACCAAATTGCCTTTTTCTTATATATATATATTGCAGATATATATATTTATATTAAACTTGGAAGATATGTTAGATAATTGTGTGGAGGTGGATGTACTGAATAATTTCTTTTTGGAGATATTTCAATAAAATTAGAATTTATTCAATTTCATTATAGTACATGAATATTTTATAATAATGTTTTGGGTGGTTTGTGCAGGAAATTTTTAGCCCTATGCGCAGGTAGTTTTCAGGAGGATTGAGATATTTTAATGTAACCTTCTTGTCTTGATTTGTAGACTCAAACTATATGGTAATTATATTTTGGGAAGTTTGAGGTGTGTAAAATCCGTAAGGTCAAGTGTTTGAGCCATGGCTCTGATACCATCTGTAGTGCTCTGCTTACCAAGCAGAGCAATAAGTCCAAATATGTAATCTTCTTCTTTCATTCTAAAATAAGTAAATGACATTTTCAAGATTTATATGGGTCTGTGGGTGTTTGTTTATTTGCAAGTTTGTCTAACTCTCATTCATGTAAGTATTTTTAGTTTAGGAGTACTTAGTAGAAAATGATAAAATAAAATTTGTTCTTTTAACACAAGAATTTAACACCTAACAGTTTGGCTATTAACTATTTACTGGCTATTAACTATTTACAACAAAATGACATTTAGTCTTATTCCAATTTCCAGGCACGCTCATTCGTTTAATTGTGCATTAACGAGAGAGTTACACAGAAAAACACTTAAACTTTAAGCAAGCTGAAGATAGTCCCTGAATCCTTACTCCTGTAGCCTTGCCTCTCCCTGGTCCGAGCCTTGATGCCAAATAGGATGATCCACCCTATCGACCAGTATTGAACCTGCTGGCCCTAGGAAACTGACGAACGTGTTGGCCCTAGGAAACCGACGGGTTTCCTAGCCCCCGATCCCACGTGCCAATGAACCCGATAGAAACTTCCTTCTTTCTCGACTATAATTCTTGCTCTTGAGTTAACCCCCTCCTCAATTTTTCTTCCCCCTTTGTTCCAACACCCCCTTTCCTCTTTTCTTTTGTAAAATTATCTCCCAAAATACTCTCCAAAAAAAAAATCCCCCTTCTCAACCATTCGATCCCCCTCCGTATACCTCCTTCCCCTCTTTTCTTTCACTGCCTTCCCTTCTTCCACCGCCTCCTTCATATTAAAATACTAAGTATTCTTTATTCCTTTCTTGGGCAGTCCAACTAGTTCAGATTATTTAACACATTAGTTGTACGTTAATAAATTTTCTGGAATTGTACAATTCATCACCCTTCACGAGATGGTGGGAAATTACTAAATGGTTATCCCATTGAATTGAATATGTTAAATTTAAAACATAACCGACTAACGTAAAATGACACCAATATTATTTGTTTAATTATTATGCTAAATGGTAAAATAATGGTAATAATAGTATTGTCAATTATTATTTGTTACTGATAACATAATAATAAGTACCAATAATATACAATAATAATAATAGTAAAAATAATAATTAATATTATTAATCAATAAATAATTAATTGTAGTATTATTATTAATTGATTGAAATAATAACATCAACATGTTTATGTTTATTGCGAAGTCCCCTCACATTAATCTATTACATTGTTTCTTAATAAATAAGGTACATTTACAGGTTTACATAAATCACGATTACTAGTTAACCCATCCAACTATCCAAGGTTAATGTCTTTCAATTAATATTTCATAGTGACAATAGTTATCTTAATTGTTTTACACAATTAACGAATAGTTTTGTTGACTCATTCATCCACATGCCCTAACAACTTAAACGTCCATTATCGGAATTGATCAATACACAAATATTTGGTTGCTTATTACAACTTATATGATTATCTAACATATTACGTAATTGTATATTCATGTTAGCGTGCATGTGTGATGTGCACATGCATGGCCAGTACATGCATAGGCTGCACATGTACTATAACCAAACCACCTAAATTCTAGCTGATACTAATAATATTTCACACAACAGGAAAAGTATATAGATATAATATGATTTCTTTGACATTCAGAGTTATTTAACAGTTATTTTCTTATTAATCAGTCAATTAAGATTGGTACCTACCATCACTAATTCGGTATCATAAATGTCTAACCCTCAACAATAATAACTAATATGTCGACCCACCCTAACCTACATCTGCATCCTCCCTTTCCTTCCTCTGCTAGTACAAAGTGGATGCCAGCTGCACTGACCTTCCCACACATAACCTCAGAGCGGTAGCGTCGGCTAACTAGTGGACCTAGCCTCTCCTAGCAGGAATCCGACCATTGTCATCACAACAGCTTGGGGAGCGTGTCTCAGCACTGCCCTCCCACGACCTTGGGTATCATAGTGACATAGGGTGGGAAATACATCCATCCCTCTCAACATACCGGGTCTATGCCCCATCAAACCATACTGTGCTACTATCGAGTTTATTGGTACGTGTCATTGTACCATCACTTTGAAAATTAAAGCTCTCTTCAAGATATGTATTACATCATACTTTGCATGACATACTCGGCTATCACATAGCCCCTGTACCCTGAGGGTTAGCACCATGCAAACATGCATTCATAACAATATTAAATCAATAGCTGGTCCATATTATCAACGTTATTTCCTTTCATCGCATAAAATCGATCACATCATGGATGGGTACCCATGTACCACATCATACATATCACATCATATCAAGGATTACAATCAAATATATGTTTTTGTTATGAAATAAATGAATCTGATGACGACTACCACATGGTAATCGCATAAGCATAGTAACATCATATAAATGATAATCATCATAACATCATAATCAGAGCATTTGCATAAGCATGTTAATCATCGTAACATCATAATCAAAGCATAAATATAAGCATGATAATATCATAATCAACATATAATCACATATAACATGCCAAAAATATAGTTTATGAAGTATAGATGAGTCCACAGATAACAAGTAAATACATTGTAATAAGTCTGAGTGATAAACGTGCCTAAGTCAAAATATGGGGTGTTACACATTCTAGATAAGTAGCAATGGAGAGTTGTATAGAACCATGAGCTACTTACCCATCACATGCATATTAGTAGTATACTGTCATTAATGCAGACATTCTATCATGCATAATACATCGTCTGAATATAAACAAATGCATAACAAGAACAATATCATGAAATGACAATTGAATACTTATCTTTATGTGTTTCATGGGTAGACTCCTTCTTGATCCTTCTGCTTCATCATCTTCTTCATTCATGACTTCATCATTTCTTATCCAAATTCTCGAGATGGATAAGAAGTTCTTCAAGAATTGAGTCCTTCATATTCCTCATCGCTTGAGGGATCTTCTTTCGATGGTGAGAGCTCGATCTTCAGTTTCTCCCATCTTCTCTTCTCTTATTATGAATCGAGCTTCTTCTTCTTCCCAGAGTCTGTTGAAAGTAATCACTTCCTTCTGGCACACATTCCTTGAATGAATGAATCCTATGATCCTGGGAGGCCATTCAAGGTGGTTATCACAACTTCTACATTCTCCACTTCTTCTTCTACTGCTTCAAGTTGTTATTTGATTTTGAGAGACCCTTGTAATGTATGATTGTATGGTCTCTACATTTTGGATCTTCACATTCTTCAACTGGTTTCTTAAGGTCATATTTTGATTTATGTTCTTCCCTTCAAATAGCTTGGTTAAGGAATCAAACATCTTCGGTGTCTTTAGAGAAGACACTTGTGGTACAAGTTGATCCGTGATTGAATCAACAATGATCTTCTTAGACTTGACCAAGTTCTTCTTGTGTAAGGCTTTGTTATCTCCCAAAATAATTTATTTTGATAGTATGAACTATTTAACTCATGCAATGAAGGATATGAATATCACTGACAGTTTGAAAGCCTCTGTTTTTTATTTGGGTAAAAATTTCACAAGTTGTAGCTCTCAGTGGCTTGGGCAAGGATCAAAACATCTCATTAGCCACCGGAAGTTGGAAGATAAACAACAGCTGGAAAACTCTTTCAGCTGTTAGACATATTGCTAAATTTTTGACTTCCATCGGAACCTTTTTAAACAACGATTGGAGGTGAAGTCCCCTATTACGCCGACATTTCAGATTTTTAGTCGGCTACGGTGCCGCCACTGTAGAGAATCTAGTGGTTTAAAGTTCCGATGGTTAGTGGTTTAAAGTACCGATGGTTAGTGGTTTTGGGTTCCGATCGCCGATGCTGAGAAGATTAGTTCGTTTCACCTTCGAAACAGTGGCAACGCTCAGATTTAAAGTTCTTATGGTTAGTGGCTCGAGCTTCCGATTTCTGATCACGAATATAGTGGTTTAAAGTTCCAAAATAGTGGCAGCATATAGAACTAAACTTCTATTCAAACTTCTACTGACCTCTGATAGATATAAAGAAAAATCATCGACAGTTAAAAAATATAAAAGGTAAAACAAAAGAGATAACGCACATCGGTGAATAACAAGACTGTCCATCGACAGCATAGAGGACTAATGTCCTGATTCCTTCGTCAAACAACTTCTGACAACAATAAAATTAGTTCGTTTCACCTCTGAAACAGCGACAACGTTCCGGTATGGGGCGTCGATGGGCTAGAAGACAGAGCTTTCGATCGTCGATGAAGAAACTGTAGTGACGATTAGTCATTTGAGGCACCGACACTACGGCAGCATTGAGACTTGGGGCACTGATGGGCTAGAAGACAGAGCTTTCGATAGACGACCGCGGTGACAAGGTAGAAATTTTTGGAAGATTAAACAAGAAAGGTCACTTAAGTTAACCGTCGAAACATTGGTTTTTGGTGGCAATTTTACACTGAACCAGTAGTGGTGATTATCGACGACTACTTCAGTTATTAAAAGTTCACTCAATGAACTAGATATTCACAATATATAGACAAATAGTTAGCGAGGGTTTGAAGCCCTAATCTAAGAAAAATATCACTTTCAAATATTTTTTGTGTAAACAGATCGGATTTTCAGTATCTGTCATTTTTGTAGAAGGCTATAAATCCCATGATTGATTTTATAATAAAGGTTCGAATTTAGGGATTTGTAAGCCTATTCTATTTTCAAGCGTCTCATCTTGTTTATTCTAATTGTAAGCTCTTTTTTTATGAGTTGTTCAGCCATCATCTTTATCGTTACTGTACTTATTCCTGAATGTGCATTTAGGTGATTTTCAAGTTGATTAATAGCTAATAGCTATCATCCTATTTGTGAGTTAATGTGATTTGATTTATAAGTACCATCCTTGTTTGGATTCAGCCATTTATATACATCTTTTTTGTATGTAATCCTGCCATCTTGATGAGTTCTACATCCCTGCACCTTATTGCAAACTACTGAACAAGTTCTAACTAAAAGCCTTGTAATTGAGTGAGCTTCATGCATGTCTAAAGAGTGGGAGGTTATATAGGTCACCTGACTTAATCCATATCAAAAAAAACTAAAAACATTTTAAGTTACCAGGCATCCTCGAGCTACAACCTAGAGGAGTTTCCTAGAGTGATAACAAATTGGTGTTGTTGCCAGGGAGAGGAGATTGAAGCTCAGCTTCCCTGGGAGACGACATAGATCCATGCTTTGATGATAGACAAAGCTTGGACATTATTATGGTTGTAATCATCTATCTGGTGACTCCATTGATATAAGGTGGCTTCAAGAAGACCAAGTACCAGAGCAAACCCAAAGGGGCCACCAGCAGCACTTGTTTCAAATCCAGAAGAAATTTTGAGGAAAGCTAGGGATTTGCTAAGACATACCAGTGGTACTACAAAAAAATATACATAAGGTATTTCAATAAATCTTTCTGCTATTATTTATTCTGCTAAAACTCTTAATTCCCAGGAATTTTTAAATACATCAAAAAAATCTAGGGGTTGGACATCTTCAAGCACTGTTGCTTGTGAAGATCCAATCCCTAGTGACTCCACTGGGATAAGTATACCACGGCCTTCTCAGCAAGTAGCTTCATCAGTACTACCTTCCACAACCCTATCCATACCCATTTCCAATATGGCTGCCTCTCAATTGACCAAGATGGAAAGGATCCTGGTAGCTAGGTATGCACCCTTAATTCTGCCAAATCCTCTCACGGCCATGCCTACTAGGGATTATCCCAAGTATATTCCTAAGTTTACATGGGAAGGGGATTTCACTGCTGAAGAATATCAAGAGGATTTTTACAGCTATGCTAAAAATATTAACATAGAACAAGAAGATGTATGCACTAGGGTTTTTGTGCAAAGCCTAGATGGCCAGGCTAGGAAGTGGTTTAAGGAACTGCCTGCCGGATCAGTGGCAGGCATAGAGGCCCTAGATGACATTTTATGAAAGCATTGGGGAGAAAGGAGGGACCACCTCTACTATATCACATAATTTAGCAACCTGAAAAGAGAAAATGGGGAGTCTGTCTCCAACTTTACCAAGATATTCAACAATATGTACATCAAGATCCCTACCGAAATTAATCCCATTGATACCTCAGCTAGGATAACTTATGCAAATTCCTTTGAATCTAGCTTTTGCTTACTTCTCAGAGAAAGGAGGTATGTTTCCTTATCACTCATGCAGGATGTTGCCCTAGAAGTAGAGTTAAACAGTTTGGCATCTCAAAAGGTCAAAGCGAAGATAGATAGGAAAAAGAAGCCGACAGACTATAGAGGGGCTTTGGTATTAGAGAACAAGATTGACAAAATGACCAAACTGTTAGATAACCTAACTGCTGAAATGTCTAAATTGAAGGACCAAGGACATCTACCGGTGAGGGGTAAAGGGCCAAGTGACTTTGCTCCTCGAAACCCAAATTTTGTTCCTTATAGAAGAGGAAACCCCCCAGTTCAGATTCTCAAAAGGGAGAGAAATCAAGGGGAAGATCAGAGGATAAGAGCTCCATTTCAAAATGTTGTATTAGAAGAAGAGCCAAAATTCATTGAAGAAGAAGGAGAAGTTGAAGACAATATCCACTGCATGGAGGATGAGGTGGACTATTCTTTTCTGACACGGGAAGAATCTGAGGAAGCCCTGATTGATGAGCAGATCACTGAAGAGGATGTCTATCAGGAGGATGGTTAAGGAGGTTACCAACTGAGGTATAGGTTGGTTTCTCCCCTCAAGAAGAATGTTGTACCTGCCAAGCAACCTAATACACCTGATAGAAAGGTTGTTGTTTTACCAAAGAAAGTGGTTGTCGCTTCCAAAGCATTGCATAAACCAGCACCTTCAGCCACACCTGATCAAGTCCAACCCAAACCTACTGCTCATGAGGTAAGGTTTCTAGATAGGCTGCATTACGCTTTCAACCTTGAGTCTGAAATTCAAAAACTAAAACTCCCTTTCCCTTTAATTGAGCTAATGAAGAATGATACATTCAAAACCTCCATTCTGAATTCTCTTCAGCCCAAGGTGCACATTGACACGGACTTTGTAAACTTGCAAGATGACAAGTCTGTTATAACCCTGGGCTCCATGATTGAAGACCTAAAGGACTCATGCCCACCATTCTATATATCCTTGAACATCCATGATAAAATCCTCCATAACTGTCTGCTGGATTCAGGAGCCTCTCATAACCTACCGCCAAAGGATGTGATGGATGAGATTGGCCTCAACATCACCAAGCCCTACCATGATTTATTATCCTTTGACTCCAGGAAGGTCAAATGCTTGGGCCTCATCAAATACCTTGCTGTAAACTTAACGCAGCTACCTTCGAAAAGCGTAATGATGGACATTGTAGTGGCTGATATTCCTCCAAAATTAGGACTCTTGCTGTCTCGATCATGGAGCAAAAGACTAGGCGGCACCCTTCAGATGGATCCCACATATGCCACCATTCCCATGTTTGTAGGGTAGACTAAGAGGTTGTACAAGGAAAATCAGCTAGCATACATTATTAGCAAGGAGAGCCACTCAATGAATCACCCCATCTATGTAGTAGACACATATTTTGGGTCTTGCATTTTGCAAATAGATGATAATCATTAGACATCAGTTCAGCTCACTGAGCCCACCCGTCAGCAGCCTGAAGAAGTCATGAAAGTGATCTAGACCATGTATTTTGATGGGGCTAGCACTCAAAACTTAGCAAGCGCGGGTGTAGTATTGATCTCCCCATCTAAGAAAAACATTCACCTGTCTTGTAAGCTTGATTTCAAAGCCACTAACAACATAGCAGAATATGAAGCCTTGCTGCTAGGATTTAAATCTGCTAAGGAGATGGGGATCATGTGCATGAATATTTTTGGAGACACAGACCTCATCATATAGCAGGTCAACAACACTTTTTAGACGAAAAATATCATATTGAAGGCCTACAAGGATGAGGTATGGAAACTTAGAGACTCCTTTATGTTTTTTGAACTGTCATATATTCCTAGGGATTTAAATCACCTGGCTGATTCACTGGCTGTCTTTGCAAGTCTGTTTGTTCCTCCTTTACCCCCTAAGCTTAGCTATGATGTTCAAGTCAAGTACAGACACTCTTTGATAGACAATGTAAAATTTTGGAGGGTGTTTGAAAATGATGAGGAGCTTAGTAAATTCCTTCAGTTAGTAGATGAATTCTTTGACATACATATAGACCAGGAAAACCTTAACATGGAGGAATCCAAATATCTCAAGTTAAAAGATAAAGTGACTGAGCATAGTATTGTCCAATTTCCCAGCACCTACATACCTTGAGGTCTAGTACCATTGGAAGAACTGTTTGATCACAATGACATCCCTTTCAATCCTACCAAAAGGGAGCTAGATCCTGCTATCCAAGAGCAAAACATAGGCAACCAAATCCGTCCTAAACTGATAAATCTTTCCACGGGGTTGAATACTGATCAGAATTCGGATTTTTGTAGCTTGATAAAAGAGTTTGCTGATTTTTTTTCCTGGGAGTATAGTGACCTAAAAAATTATGACACCAATATCATCCAGCATAGAATTCATTTGGATAAGGACACCATTCCTTTCAAATACAAGCTAAGACCCATCAGCCCTCTCCTATTACCAGTGATTGAAAAAGAGATCCACAAGCTCCTTAAAGCCAAGATCATAGTTCCCCTCAGATATTCCAAGTGGATTGCAAATCTGGTAGTGGTAAGAAAGAAAAATGGAGAAATCAGGTTGTGTGTGGATTTTAGAAACTCAAACAAGTGTTCCAAAAAGGACAACTATCCACTGCCCAAGATGGAACACCTATTCCATAAATTCTTGGGGGATAGAGTTATTTCCTTCCTTGATGGCTTCTCTGGATACAACCAAGTTGCTATGCACCATGATGACCAAGAGAAGACTGCCTTTACCACCCCCTGGGTTACCTTCATGTATGCTAAAACGCCATTTGGGATAATGAATGCTGGGGCTACTTTTCAGAGAGCCATGGACCTAGCTTTTGTAGGGATAAAAGATAAATTTGTGCTGATATATTTGGACGACTTAACAGTTTACTCTCATAGCCATCATGGCCACTTGCAGCATTTAAGGAAGGTATTTCTGAAGTGCAGAAGGTATGGAATATCACTGAACCACAAGAAGTTCCAGTTTACACTCAAGGAAGGAAAGCTCCTAGGCCACATAGTCTCAATTAAAGGTGTAAAGATCGATCCAGTAAGGGTGGAAGAAATTCAGTAGCTGCCAATACCAAGGTCAAAAAGAGACATTCAATCCTTTTTAGGAAAGATCAACTTTGTCAGGAGATTCATTCCTAATTTCTTCGAGCTGGTAAAGCACATAACATTCATGCTAAAAAGGGATGTGTAAATAAAATGGACTGACCAGGCAAGAAACTCTTTTGAAGACATTAAAAAATCCATCATGGGGGCCCCAACCTTGATTAGTCCCGACTACACCAAGGGTTTTTTCATTTTCTCTTTTGCATCTTATGACACAATGACAACTGTATTATTACAAAAGAATGATGAAGGTCTTAATGATCCAATTGCTTTCTTCAGCAGAACCCTGAGAGATGCTGAGCTAAAGTATGACCCAATTGAGAAACGAGCTTATGCTCTCATAAAATATTTGAATACTTTCAGAATGTACATTCTCCATGCAAAGGTCATTGCATATGTCCCTTCAGCTGCTATGAAGGATGTTTTGACTGAGCCTGACATTGATGGGAATAGAGCTGAGTGGATTTCCAAACTCATTGAGTTTGATGTAGAGGTGAAACCCACCAAGCTGGTAAAGGGATTAGGTCTGGCCAAACTCATGGCCAAAGAAAACTGTGAACTGATGGGAATAAATTTCACATGTGTCAGATCAACAAAGGTGCAGACTATGGTAGCAGCTGAGACAGAAGTAAATCAAGATAAGAATAATAGTCCATCAGTAGCTGAGAACATATCTTCATGTGAGTGGTACTCAGGTATCATTCATTTTTTGCTAAAATTAGAAGTGTCCCCTGATCTCACTCCTAACCAAGCACGAGCTCTCAAGTTGAAATCTGTTAAGTTTTGCATAATTGACAAACTGTTGTACTGGAGGGATTAGTCTGGAATTTTGTTAAGGTGTATAGATAAAGAGGAAGCAGAGCATGTCATGCATCACTTTCATTCCAATACATGTGGAGGCCACAACTACTAGAAAACCACAGCCCAAAAGATCTTAAGAGTAGGATACTATTGGCCAGTCCTCTTTGCTGATGTATGCACTTTTGTAAGGGCCTGTGACCAATGTCAAAGATTTATAGGGAAGCAGCAGCTCAAATCCTTGCCCCTTAGGTATGTTACAGTGAATGGGCCTTTCCAACAATGGGGTTTGGATTTCATAGGAGAAATAAATCCATCTTCCAGTGGACATCATAAATGGATCTTAGTAGCCACTGACTACTTTACCAAATGGATAGAAGCAGTACCCACCAGAAATTCCACTCATCAAGTCATCATGATATTTTTATATGAGAACATATTCAGCAGGTTTGGTTTCCCAATAAGGTTAGTAACTGATAATACACCAGCTTTTAAGGATGGGGAATTAGTTAAAATGTGTGAATCAATGGCTATCCAACTAGTGCACTCCACATCCTATTACCCACAAGGCAATGGCCCGACTGAGTCATCCAACAAAAGCTTAGTCAGAATCATCAGGAAACTGCTAGAGACAAATCAGAAAAGCTGGGATTCAAAGCTTAAGTTTTCTTTATGGGTTGATAGGGTAACATACAAAATATCCATAGGTACTTCTCCATTCAAACTAGTTTATGGCACTGATTCCATCTCTCTTATCGAGCTCATCCTTCCAGTGGCAAAGTTATTTCAGGAAGAGGAGGAGGAGCCAAATGATATGGTAAGAAGAATGATGGATTTGGTAGAGTTATAGCAAATAAGGGAGAAAGTTGTAGGAAAATCAGAAGCTCACCAACAGAGGATAAAGGGCATGTTTGAAAAAAGAGCAAAGGAAGACAACTTCTAAGTCGGAGATTGGGTCCTCAAGTGGGATGCTGTCAGACAGGACAAGGGGAAACATGGAAAATTCCACTCTTTGTGGATTGGCCCTTTTGTGATATCCTAGGTACATAAGAATAACACCTTCAAATTCTAGAGTCTGGAAGGTGAAATTAGAGTAAATTTCAACTCAAAATGGGCCTCCTAAAAAGAATTAATAAAATAATAGTTAAAATAATAAAATAATATTTATTAATTTTGGAGGAAGAAAAGAAAAAAACTACTTTTTTGTTTGTATTTTTGACATATATCCTTGTGTTTTTACTCAAATTTTGATCGGGAGAGCTCGTTGGATGCAAAATTAAATTCCGAATCCAACGAGTACCCACTCGGCATACTTTTGATGCACCCCGCTACCTCAAAAACAGGAAATACTTGAAAAAATGTGATGATGACATCATCATCACGTTTTTTCAGGTATTTCCTATTTTTGGGGTAGAGGGGTCTATCAAAAGTATGTCGAGTGGGTACTCGTTGGATGCAGAATTTAATTATGCATCCAACGAGCTCTCTCGATCGAAATTTGAGTAAAAACAAGGAGAGATATGTCGAAAATACAAACAAAAAAGTAGTTTTTTTATGATACATATCCCCAAATTTATATTAAAAAAATGTTTAAGACCTATACGGTATTTCAAATTTATAGCAATTTCATTGGCTAACACATGATGACATGGAATTTGAATGAAAGTTAAAAGGCCCATTTTGAGTTGAAATTTCCTCTAATGAAAGGTATTTGGTGGCCCAGTAAATGGGTGGTTCTTGAAACTCTATTTTATTTGAGGCTCTGAGGCCTTATGATTGTAAATTAGTAGATAGTAGGTTGTTTTGCTTTCAGAATAGACTCCATGCCTAATGGAACAATAAAGGATAGTGTTAACTTACTTAGTTGCTTTTAGGGAAAGGCATTTTGGTCTGGGGTTATTGGGACCTCACTAGGAGGTTCCCATCCCCAAGTAGGAGTTATATGTTATCTCCCAAAATAATTTATTTCGATAGTATCAAGTATTTAACTCATGCAATGAAGGATATGAATATCACTGACAGTTTGAAAGACTCTGTTTTTTATTTGGGAAAAAATTTCACAAGTTGTAGCTCTCGGTGGCTTGGGCAAGGATCAGAACATCTCATTAGCCACCAAAAGTTGGAAGATAAACAACAGGTGGAAAACCCTTTCAGCGGTTAGACATATTGCTAATTTTTTTACTACCATGAAAACATTTTTAACTAGCGATCGGAGGTGTAGTCCTCTATTACGCCGACGTTTCAGAGTTTTAGTCGGCTACGGTGCCGCCACTGCGGAGAATCTAGTGGTTTAAAGTGCTGATGGTTAGTGGTTTGGGGTTCTGATCATCGATTCTGAGAAGATTAGTTCGTTTCACCTCCAAAATAGTGGCAGCGCTCAGATTTAAAGTTCCGATGGTTAGTGGCTCAAGCTTTCGATTTCCGATCACAAAGCTAGTGGTTTAAAGTTACGAAATAGTGGCGACATAGAGAACTAAAGCTCCGATTCAAACTTCTATTGACCTCCGATAGCGATAAAGAAAAATCACCAACAGTTAAAAAATATAAAAGGTAAAATAAAAGAGATAACAGGCATCGATGAATAACAAGAATGTCCATCGATAGCATAGAGGACTAATGTCCCGATTCCTTCGTTAAACAACTTTCGACAGTGATAAAATTAGTTCATTTCACCTCCGAAATAGCGGCAACGTTCCGGTCTGGGGCGCCGATGGGCTAGAAGACAAAGCTTCCGATCGCCGATGAAGAAACTGTAGCGATGATTAGTCATTTGAGGCACCGAAACAACTGCAGCATTGAGACTTGGGGCACCGATAGGCTAGAAGACAGAGCTTTCGATCGGTGACAAGGTAGAAAATTTTGGCGGATTAAACAAGAAAGGTCACTTAAGTTAATCGCCGAAACACTAGTTTTTGGCGGCAATTTTACATTGAACCAGTAGTGGTGATTATCAGCGACTACTTCAGTTATTAAAAGTTCACTCAATGAACTAGATCTTCACAATAGATAGACGAATAGTTAGCAAGGGTTTGAAGCCCTAATCTGAGAAAACTATCACTTTCAAATATTTTTTGTGTAAACAGATCGGCTTTTCAGGATCTGTCATTTTTGTAGAAGGCTATAAATCCCATGATTTATTTTATAATAAAGGTTCGACTTTGGGGATTTGTAAGCCTATTCTATTGTCAAGTGTCTCATCTTGTTTATTCTAATTGTAAGCTCTTTTGTTATGAGTTGTTCAGCCATCATTTTTATCTTTACTGTACTTATGCGTGAATGTGCATTTAGGTGATTTTCAAGTTGATTAATAGCTAATAGCTGTCATCCTATTGGTGAGTTAATGTGATTTTATTTATAAGTACCATCCTTGTCAAGATTTAGAAATTTATATGCATCTGTTTTGTATGTAAGTCTACCAGCTTGATGAGTTCTCCATCCCTGCACCTTATTGTCAAACTACTGAACAAGTTGTAACTAAAAGCCTTGTAATTGAGTGAGCTTCATGCATGTCTTTAGAGTGGGAGGTTATATAGGTCACCTGACCTGATCCATATTAGAGAACCTTAAAAACATTTTAACTTACCAGGCATCCTTGAGCTACAACCTAGAGGAGTTTCCTGGAGTGATAACAGGCTTTGAGCCTCATCTCCCTCTGGAACTGTAACCTCTCTACTCATGTAGGTGTCTAATTCATTTTCTTCAGAGAAATCATATACTTCCATGCTTGGAAGTTGTCAACTTCACCAATCTTATCATCAAGCTGATGTGATATATCACTTTGAAATGAGAACCTCAAATGAAAATAGCAATAGATTAGATCTTACCGATTTGAGGTGTCCATCTTGGTTCTGGAGCTGGATGATCTAGGGTTTGTCAAAGAAACCCTAATTTTAAAAACTTATAATATTTTAGATCTGATTGGATAAAAATATAGACATATTCAAGGTGAGTTGTCCAATGAACTCCTTTTCTGAAAACAGAGGAGGGAAGCTCCCAGAACAGGAAGCCCTAGTTTTCCAATTTCTTATGTAGAAAGTTTTGATACTGTTTCTGCTCTATCTCTAAAATTAATAATCCTCTATGTATACAAATTCCTAATAAGTTAGCCTCACCTGTATATGTTCTAACTCCATAGGTTTCATCATAATTTGTTTAACCAATTGGGACTTATGATCGTTTTCCCAAGGTGGCCTGTTTCAAGACTGTTCAACATAGCGAAGTTGTACAGACTGACACATGTCATTGTTTCATCTTCTGGGTATGAAACTTGGACCACAAAAAGTACATTCTGTGCCCTTTCTAGAACATCTTCATAAATTTAATTTGAACCTTTGTAGCCCGAGATATAGCAATTCTCCCTAGGTTTCCTTTTTGGGGATGAATCCTAGGAGAGGCTGGAACCCTAACTTGGAGGGGTCATATATCCTAGAATATAATGAATATTAGGCTGAAATTTGGACACAGTGTAAACCAGGATGTTAGCTTCGGCTTGTGAAATTTTTCGCTGCTGAGACTACTCCAATCCAGAGATATAGCGAATGTACCAAAACGCATCAGTTTTAGTATTTTAGGGTTTTTTCGACCTGAGGTCAAACTAGGGTTTGAATTTCTTGGAGCTGTACCCAACCAAAAATCTTGACCCAGGTCTGTTAAATTTGATTTTTATGAGGACAGAAATCCTATGCTGGGCTCACTAAAAAATTTCTCTTCTGTAAGAATCCCTAATTTCTTGCACCAAAAACTGAAAAATGTCTGGAATCGAATTCTGCTTCTACAGAAAGATGCGCCCTTCAATGGAGAGTCATCCTAGCATACTTTTGCTAATGGATTGTGGAGGGAGACCCAAAAATTAAGAAACCCTATATTCTGTAGCTGCATAATGTCTTCTTCTCAGGTTAGCTCTGATACAATGTTAGGATTTTATCATTCAAGCTAGCATTATTTTAAGATCTTATCTGAGAGAATAACATGCACAGCAATAAAACACAAGAGACAAGAGACACAAAGAATTTTTCTTGGGGAAACCATAAAGGAGAAAACCCCGCAACTTTCTTAGAGATAGAATGAGCACCAATAGCAGCAGTAAAACCTGAAAATAGAAAATATGATCTCCACAGCTTGTTGTCTCTCACACACTTGAGAGAGCTTCTCCTCTCTCACTCATGCGCCCCAGTGAGTGAGTGTGTGTGTTATAAATAGAGAGGCTCACTCTCTATTTATATTCTTTCATTCAATTAATGTCCACTTTAATATGTCAGCCCCACTTAACAATTACTTACTAGAGTCGACATCTCTAAGAGAGTCTAATAACCCTAGTGCCCCACAACTGTGGGGACTTTGCCCTCCGATCAACACGGAGGGTTAACCTTGACACAATTGTGGGGACTATTTCCCTGGTTTACGATGGAGGGTTAACCTCAATGAATTTACATGACTTTTTTACATTATTGAATCTTCAGATCAGAACATAAGGGCATGACATGACTCAATTACATTATAGATACTTCCCAGAATAAACATTGGGGTACAATACATAAGATATACAAGTGAATACATTCCGAAGTTACAAATACATCAACATGTCTTTGTCCAAGTAAATTTATCAAATGTCATGGATCCATTCTTTGGTAAGTTGTCCATCTGCTCATGAATTCAGGTCTCCATAGAGTTTTCACACATGTGAAATAGGAGTCTGCCAAAATGGGAAGAAATACATTTTGATATTCAAAAGAGGTTGAGAAGCTATTTTGAAATGCTTTCCAGAGGTTGTGTGTGTGTCAACATATTTATCTTGTGATATGGTCTTTTTCAATATTGAAATGGATATCTAGCCATGCTTGTAGGTTTCCTTATGGTGATCACATGATCTAAGTGTTGAATTAAACAGCTTGTAAGCCTATATGTTGATGTGGACAGTACTGAAGACAAGATACTAATGGTCTATGGACAGAGTTGAGACAAGGCTGCAGTATGTTGTATGTTGAATGAACTGTTGAGTATAGAATGAAGACTTGCTGATTGGTATTTTTTATGTGTGTGCCTGTGGAAAACTTTGGAAGAGTGTGATGTATCAATTGTAATTTGTAATCTGAAATTTGTATAGGGAGGTTGGGTAGAGCTAGGGAAATACTTATTAGTATTTTGACAAGTTGAATCTTGTTTGGATGTTGTAGCATCCCAGTCAGTTGTAGCTGATTAAACCATTTTGGTGGGTGGTGCCATCTTATGGGTTGTAGCCCATATTGGAGATTGAAGTCTCCACTTATATAAAGATTACAAAACTATATCTTGTGTCCCTTGTGCAATGTCTTAATAGTGATGTGTTTAATTGATGAATGACATGTGCCTAGTTGATATTGTTCTTTGATAAATATGTTGTTGAAGCAATTATGAAATAATGATATAAGATTGGTAGAAAATTTTGAAATTGAGTTGAATCCTTTTCTCATTGATTCACTCCCCCCTCTCTCAGTGAGCATTGTGTCTAACAGACTAAACTTTTCATTGATGCCAACAAGTGTTCTGCAGTGGCCTTTGATTTACTCACAAGGAGACCTTGATAGTTTGGGAATTGGAACACTAGGTGGCCCAAATGGTCCAAATGAAAGTTGTCCTTCTACTATGGAAAGCGATTAACATTGTGTCAATGAAAAATAGCTTAGTGGAGCATCGGGTCTATAAAAAAAAAATGGCTACAATCATTGTTGGCTAGACGCTCTTGTTGCAATTACTTTGGTTTAAATAAAAGGAGGAAGTTGCAGGGTTGTTAAATTCATTCGTAAGGTACATGACCCAAAGAATACAACTGTTATTTTGAGCCTCAATGTTAGTTTGTATCCCCCAAAAAAGGATGCATGCTTACCTTTTATGAATTTAGAGCCAGATGATTGTTGCAGAGTATGACTAATATCTCTAGTTTTGGATATGGTTGATAAAGAAATCAGGGCTCAATCCGTGCTCAATCAATCTAAACTATAGAAAATCTGTTGAAAATGCATGAGTCAGGAGGTACAACGGATGGACAATTCCATGCACATTCTCACATTACGCTCTCAATTATAGAAGGATTGAGTTTTTAGCCTGAAGACTTCAAAGACACTTTGTGTTCTTGTCAGAGAGGGACTGGGAGGTAGCTGATGCAGCTTGTTGATCATTTTTATATATAAAGAATTCTTTCAGACAAGTACCCCTTCACCCAGACCCAACATATTTGTAACAAAAAATAAAATTTTAAATCTGAGTAGAGTTGTGAAGCTTCAGCAAAAAGAGAAGCATGCTCTAACTCAACAAGGATAATTATTAAAGCCATTACAACTTGACCTGTGCTTAAACAGTCTTTGAAAGCCGGCACTGGTTTCACGGGTCTGCAAAGATAGCCATATATCCTCGATAAAGACACGAAAGTTCGTTGAAAATTAAAAACATTGATAATGCCACGGTTTTTCCTCCATGATAAAAAAATGAAGTATTAATCCACGAATGTTCAAAACATGGAAGTATTTCTTGGAAAAATCCACCCAAATGTATTAGTGAGCGGGCATTTTGAGATGACCTTTTAATACTGGTCTTAACACTTGGACAATTGTGCCATTTTTAAGGTGAATTTTTTATTTCACCAAAACCCTGAACCAATGTAACCAGATGATGTAGAATATCTCACTAAGTACAACACAACTCATTTCACCTTCAAAATATTCTTCCTCTGACCTAGTCATGCATTTTAGTGAACTTGGTGCAAAAACTACTTGAACCCATGTTTTGGAACATCCATAACTTTCTCCACAAACACTCGTAAGACAAAATAAGACCATGGTTAGATATCTAGGTAAACAAGATACAACCTTACAGGATAGGGCATGCATTTTTATTAAGCTATGAATCATGGTGGTCATTTTCCCAAGGAAAATTTGACTAATTTTCTGAAAAAGACTTGTTTTGGCAGACCCATATCTTTTTCTTCATACACTTTTTATGAGAAATGAAACAATGGTTAGATAGGTACTTCAACAAGCTCCGACATGGTAGGTCAGGTTGGGAATTTACCTTTACCTATGAATTCTGGTGGACATTTTCATAAGGCAACTACTTTAGGGCAATTTCTCATCACTTGGTACATTTTTCATCAAGCCATATTTTTTCCATAGCCATACTTTATTTTTCTTTAAATTTGCAGCCCTTCCTTTTGTACATATGAACACCAAAATAAAGGTGTGTGACCATCGATGGATATCTAGATCAACAAAGAACATCCCCATTCCTTTGTACTAAGTTTTTGCCTCAAGGACAACAATTGGTGGGTATTTTAAAATAGCCTTCTGTAACTGGTTTTAACACTTAGGGCAGATTTCATTTATTTTTAACAAGCAAATTTTTTTTTCCTCCAACTTGGAAAATCGATATCTCACACGTGTGTTCACCATATTAGGATATGATACCATGGATAGATGCATAGATCATCTGAAAAGAGACTCATACTTTTTAATAGATTTATTGGAACACAAAGAGCATCTGGAGGGCATTTCAAAATGGCTTCTCAGACAATTTTTTTTCAATTTGGAAATATTATATTTCACACATGTGATCTCTATTTACAGATACTGAACCCAAGGATAGATAGACAAGTTACCAGATAACATACCAACAACTTTGGATAAAATTATATACACAACCGCATCCTATGGCGTGCATTTCCAAACCACCTCTTCAATTCTTGTTTTTAACACTTGGACACATTTTCATAGTTCATCTTTGGTGGCCATTATGATTTTTCTCATTTTGACAAATGTATTCCTTGCACATGTGGTCACCACAAAGAAAACTAAAAGCATGGATAGGTAGACAGATATCCAAGGAACATATCCATGTCATCTGATGAATTATTGGGAATAGGAACAACATGTAGCGGGCATTTCTAAATGACCTTTTATCATTGGTCTTAACACTTGGACAACTATCCCATTTTCAAGGTGAATTTTTTATTTCACCAAAACCCTGAACCAATGTCACCAGATGATGTAGAATATCTCACTAGCCTCAACAGAACTCATTTCACCTTCAGAATATTCTTCCTCTGGCAAAGGCATGCATTTTAGTGAACTTGGTGCAGAAAACTACTTGAACCCCTATTTTGGCAGATCCATAACTTTCTCCACAAACACTCTTAAGAAAAATTGGGACCATGGTTAGATATCCATGTAAACAAGCTACAACCTTACAAGATGGGGCGTGCATTTTTATTAAGTTATGAATTATGGTGGTCATTTTCCCAAGGAAAATTTGACTAATTTTCTAAGAAAAGACTTGTCACTGGCAGACCTATATCTTTTTCTTCATACACTTTTTATGAGAAATGAAACCATAGTTAGATAGGTGCTTCAACAAGCTAAGGCATCCCAGGTTAGGGAGGGAATTCAATTTTTCCTCTGAATTATGGTGGACATTTTCATAAGGCAACTACTTTAGGGAAATTTTTCATCACTTAGTCATATTTTTTACACAGTCATACTTTATTGTTCTTTTAATTTGCAACCTTGTCATTTGCACTTATTAACACCAGAATAAAGGTGTGATACCATGTATGGATATCCAAATGACCAAAGAACATCCCCATGCCTTTGTATTAATTTTTTGGCTCAAGGACAACAGTTTGTGGATATTTTAAAATAGCCTTCTATAACTGGTTTTAACACTTGGGCAGATTTCATTTATTTTTAACAGGAAAACTTTTTTTCTCCAACTTGGAAAATCCATATCTCACACGTGTGTTCACCATATTAAGATATGATACTATGGATAGATGCATAGATCATTAGAGAAGAGACTCATACTTTTTAATAGATTTAGGAGGACACACAGAGCCTCTGGAGGGCATTTCAAAATGGCTTCTCAGACAATTTTGTTTCGATTTGGCAAATTTATATTTCACACATGTGATCTTTATTACGGATACTAAACCCAGGGATAGATAGACAAGTTACCAGATAACATACCCACACATTTGGATGAAATTATATACACAACCACATCCTATGGCGTGCATTTGCAAACCACCTCTCCAATTCCTGCTTTTAACACTTGGACACATTTTCATAGTTTATCTTTGGTGGCCATTATGATTTTTATCATTTTGACAGATGTATTCCTTAAAAATGTGATCACCCCAAAAAAAAGGCATGTATAGGTAGAGAGATATCGAAGGAACATACCCATGTCATCTGATGAATTTTTGGGCACAGGAACAACATGTAGCGGGCATTTCTAAATGTATTTTTATTACTAGTCTTGACACTTGGACAATTGTGTCATTTTCAAGGTGAAATTTTTATTTCACCAAAACCTTGAACCAATGTTACCAGATGATGTAGAATATCTCACTAAGCACAACACAACTCATTTCACCTTGAGATTATTCTTCATCTGACCTAGGCGTGCATTTTAGTGAACTTAGTGCAGAAAACTGCCTCAACCCCTATTTTCGTAGATCCATAACTTTCTCCACAACACTCTTAAGGCAAACTGAGGCCATGGTTAGATATCCAGGTAAACAAGTTATAGCCTTAAAGGATTTTGCGTGCATTTTTTTTAAGCTATGTATTATGGTGGTCATTTTCCAAAGGAAATTTTGACTAATTTTCTGAAAAAAAGACTTGTTTAGGTAGACCCATATCTTTTTTTTGAAACACTTTTTATGAGAAATGAAACCATGGTTCATATAGGTACTTCAACAAGCTACGACATGGCAGGTCAAGGCGGGGATTTACTTTTACCTATGAATTATGGTGCGCATTTTCATAAGGCAACTGCTTTAGGGCAATTTTTCATCACTGTCATATTTTTTACACAATCATACTTTATTTTTCTTTAAATTTGCAGCCATGTATTTTGCACTTGTGAAAACTATAATAAAGGTGTGAGACCATGGATAGACATCCAGATCACCAAAGAACATCCCCATATCTTTGTACTAATTTGTTGGCTCAAGGATAGCAGTTGGTGGACATTTGAAAATAGCCGTATGTAACTGGTTTTAACACTTAGGCATATTTCATTTATTTTTAACAAGCAAATTTTTTTTGTCCAAATTGGAAAATCCATATCTCACACATGTGTTCACCATATTAGGATATGATACTATGGATATATGGATAGATTATAAGACAAGACATTCATACTTTTTAATAGATTTATTAGCACAGGCAGAGCCTCTCGCGGGCATTTAAAAATGGCTTTTCAGACAATTTTTTTTCTATTTGACAATTTTATATTTCACACATGTGATCTTTATTACGGATATTGAACCGAAGAATAGATAGACAAGTTATCAGATAGAACACCCACACCTTTGAATGAAATTATCTACACAACCACATCCTATGGCATGCATTTCCAAACCACCTCTTCAATTCCTCGTTTTAACACTTGGACACATTTTCATAGATTCTTTGGTGGCCATTATGATTTTTCTCATTTTGAAAGATGTATTCCTTGCACATGTGACCACAAAAAAGAAAAATAAAACCATGGATAGGTAGACATATATGCAAGGAACAGGGCCATGTCATCTACTAAATTTTTGGGCACAGGAACAACATGTGGCGGGCATTTCTGAATGACCTTTTATTACTAGTTTTAACACTTGGACAACTGTGCCATTTTCAAGGTGAATTTTTTATTTCCCCAAAACCCTAAACCAATTTCACTAGATGATGTATAATATCGTACTAAGCACAACACAACTCATTTTACCTTCAGAATATTCTTCCTCTGACCTAGGCATGCATTTTAGTGAACTTGGTGCAAAAAACTCCCTGAACCCCTGTTTTGGCATATCCATAAATTTCTCCACAAACACTCTTAAGAAAAAATGAGACCATGGTTAGATATCTAGGTAAACAAGTTACAACCTTACAGGATGGGGTGTGCATTTTTATTAAGCTATGAACAATGGTGGTCATTTTCCCAAGGAAATTTAGACTAACTTTCCAAAAAAATACTTGTTTTGGCAGACCCATATCTTTTTCTTCAAGCACTTTTTATGAGAAATGATACCATGGTTAGATAGCAAGATACGACATGGCAGGTCAGGGCGGGCATTTACTTTTACCTATGACTTATGGTGGACATTTTCATAAGGAAACTACTTTCTAAAGGGTAATTTTTCATCACTAAATCAATCTTGGATTGATTGTCTATGCAGTCATATTTTTTACATAGTCATACTTTATTTTTATTTAAATTTGCAGACCTGTCTTTTGCACTTGTGAACACCATAATAAAGGTGTGAGACCATGGATTGATATCCAGATAACCAAAGGACATCCCCATGCCTTTGGACTAATTTGTTGGCTCAAGGACAACAGTTGGTGGGAATTTTAAAATAGCCTTCTGTAACTGGTTTTAAGACTAAGGCATATTTCATTTATTTTTAACAGGCGAACATTTTTTTCTCCAACTTGGCAAATACATATCTCACTAGTACAAGTGATCAATTTTGCCACGGAAAAACGTGGATATTGCCACGTCTAAGTGTTTTTTTTCCGTGGAAACAATTCCGTCGCAATAGAGACGACCCCTAATTTGCGTTGCAAGAGGGACAATGTTCTATATTTCGTTGGATGTCTAATCCGTCGCTATATCCACGCCTGGTCGTCTCTGTATCCACGCCTGGCCGTCGCTATATCCACGCTCTTTCCGTCGCTATATCCACGCCTTGCCGTCACTATTTCCACGCCTTACCGTCACTGTATCCACGCCTGGCCATCTCTATATCCATGCCTGGCCGTCGCTATATCCACGCCTTTCCGTCGCTGTATCCACGCCTGGCCGTCGCTGTATCCACGCTTTGTAGAAGTTAAAAAAAAAAAATGCAAACCCCAAGAATAGCGATGGGGATGCTATACCTGTGACGGGCAGACTAGGCAAATGATTCTTTATTTTCTGATAAAGAAATTAGACTGATAAGCTGGAGGCCATGTCTTTCTTTCATGACTGGGAAAGGTTTTAGAATTCCTCCCCATAGTATTTACTACACTAGTAATCTCTTCGTATGGATCAGTTCGAACGCCAACAAAAAAATTGAGTAATATCCTTGATTTGTCATAACAACAAATTAAATCTTCTTTCCAAAGAGATTTTGAGTTCATTGTTTTCATTTCCTTGCAAATTTGCTTTGGATTATCCTTCCATTAGTGGAAAGAAAATAATATAGATTGTTGTTTTTCCAACACTATCACCTACACTGGTTCTTAGAGGTTAAGCGACGGCAGTGAATTTTTTTTTTTTTAAATACCTCAAAAATACGTATCTTCTCTTCCATGTGCCAGTTTAACTCAACCCGAATCCAAAACTAGGTCAAATCTAACCAGAACAAGGCAGCATTGGCTTGCTACATCAGACTTAAGTCAAAACTTGTGAAACTTGACAATCTATGCAAACATGACAAGCTGTAACCAGGTCCACTCACCCGCATGCCTATGTAAACCAAGAACAGGGTTGATCCCAATGCTTGCAACGACAACTTTATTTTTAATCTCATTACAATTTAAACAAATTCAAGAGTACATACATATTATTATTTCCTTAACTGGGACAAACTTTGAAGGCATTCCCAGGTTTCATAGAAAATATACAGATGATTTCCCTGTATAACACAAGAAAGCTATCAACATCTATCACCCAACACTGAACAGTAGTGTTATCGAGACATCTCATGCCATTAGAATCATGTACATAGATAGTGTTACAGAGAGACCTTGCAACATCTAACCAACACTACCTTCAAGCTTCAAACTCATCAACTGATTTACTTCAGCTGCAAATTCTAGTGGGAGCTCGTTAAATACAGCCCTACAAAAGCCATTAATAATAGCTACCACTACCTTCTCTGGATCAATCCCCCTCTGCTGGAAATAGAATAACTGATCTTCCCCAATTTTTGAGGTACTTGCTTCATGTTCAACACGGGCTGTTGGGTTCTTCACCTGAAAAAGTTTGTAAATATTAGAGACATAAGGGAAACAAATGCAAATCAATATTGTTACTAAATCCTTCTGCATGAATTATACAATAAAATTAAACACCATATACTTAAAACGTGTCATATGGTTGGTAGGAGAAACACACCCAATCCCAGTTCAGAGTTCAAACTTACTGCAAAACTAGGTCAAATCTAACCAGAACAAGGCACCATTGGCTTGCTACATCAGACTTAAGTCAAAACTTGTGAAACTTGACAATCTATGCAAACATGACAAGTTGTAACCAAGTCCACTCACCCGCATGCCTATGTAAACCAAGAAATCTCCAATCTTACCCATTTTTTGCACATCTTGCAGCAAATTTTTAGACCTTCATGTAGCATCAATGGCACAGATTTTGTGTTCATCTTCTAAGCATATTATCTGTAGGTTAGGGAATAGAAATTGTACTCATTTTATAACCAATATTCAAGCATATGGGCACAGATTTCCACCAGAGATTTTTCATAATACAATTTTCTATATATTGTGCTTAGTTTCTATGCAAATTTTTTATACCTTGGGCACAGATTTTCACCAATATTGTAGATACGTTGTTTATAATGAAATTATGTTCTACCATACACCTATATAGTGCTCATTTTCTGAGTAAACTTTCTGGCACCACTGAATCAGGAAAGAGACAAATATCAATAAAGTCCATGATGAAAGCAGTCACACTAGAGGAAGTTGAACCTAGAATACTTGTCTGAGTATGGGCATGCACATTATAGCGGTAGCTTTAGAGTCCATTAGAGTGTCAAGTCAAGTTGTGCCATGGACACAGTGCACATGGTAGGGGTAACTTTAGAGTCCATTAGTGTGACAAGTTCAGCTGTGCAAATTACTTAGGTGCAAGTGCAACAAGAAGTCAAGTGCATCTAATGGCATGGCATACTATAGTGGGGTGGATAGACTACTCAGCTTATGGATTTATGTCAAGGTTGGTCTTTGTAATGGCACATGCTACTTCCTAGTTTTATATTGGACAAGCGCCATCTCACTCTCAGTTGGTTCAGATTCAAGATTTTTCACAGCAATGTCATCCTTCTTGTCCTTGCGTTTTCACATATTCATCCATCATTGATGCGTTTTGCAAGCAAGGTAATGTGGAAGCTGTTGCGGTGCTGCAGGGCCAGATGGTGAAGAAGGGTCTGGCATTCAATGTTGTGACCTGAGGCTTTGGCATTCTGGGAAGAACTGCAAAGACGTGGTGTTATGCCCAACATTTCTAATTACAATTCAGTTATCAATGCCTTTTGTAAGAAAGGTAGGATATCGGTTGCAAGCAACCTCCTTAAAGATGCCTTGGACAAAGGTTTAATTCCAGATGTGATTACCTACAGGGCTTTGATTAAGGCACATTTTGAGGCAGGAAATATACAGGAGGCTTCTTAACTTCTTGATAAAATGATAGGTTGTGGAATTGTGCCAGACGACTCTCTCTATAACACTGTCATTGACAGACTTTGCAATCAATGGAAATTTGATACTAGTATGAAACTCTACAATGAAATAGAAAGGAAAGGCATGCTCCCAAGTATTAGTAGTTACATGTCACTTATCAGAGTACTCTTAAAAAATTGCAGAAAGGAGGAGTTTAATGAGATTCTGAACAACACCTATGTAAAATAATTGGCTTCTGATTTCAGAACTTGCAATATGCTGACTGATTGTTTATGCATGGAAGATGTGGATTTTGTCATGAATTTGTATGACAGAATGGAGGTGAAAGGTGTTGCACCTAATGCTTCTACATACAATGCTGTCATTGGTGGACTTTGCAAAGTAGGAAAGGTAGATATGGCAGTGAAGATGCATTTGAGAATGCAGAAAATGGCTTTTCTTCCTGTTATTGAAAGCTTCAGCACCCTTATGAATGGTCTTTGCAAGAAGGGCAGTTTGAAAGAGGCTAATAATATTTTTAAACTAATTCTAGAGAAAGGTTTAGTTCCTAATGTTTAGATTTACAGTAAGATGATAATTTCAAACTGTGAAAGGGGATGCATAAAGGGAGCCTTAAAACTGCATTATGAAATGAAAGATAAGGGGTTATTACCAGCGCTGGAAACTTATCACTCGCTTATTTATAGAATTTGCAAAGAAAGGGACACAGTTGGAGCTCTAACGATTTACAATCATTTCTTGGAGCCTTGGCATGAGAATTTATGCAGTTCTTGCCATACACACAACAAAGTATCATGGGCATCCTCTGTAGTAAATTCCATGCTGTTACAAAGTGATTTATTATTTGGTGTTGCTAAGAGGGTCCTTAACCACTGCTCGTGTATGGTTGAAAATTCTGCCCTCAATTAACTTGATTTGAATTTACTTGAAAGCAATGATTTCATAACCTGGCTAGCATCAAATGCTGCCTTGACTATTGATTTTGGTATCCCAGCAAGCAAGGCTACTTGCAGAACATAGCTTTCAGGAGAGGCACCAGACCTTAGCTTGTACAAAAATATAAGTTGCCTCTTAGTTTCTAAGAAATCTGAACTACAACTGTTTTCAATATTGGCTGCTTTCTCAGAAAGGATATTAAAATCCCCTCTGTTATGTACAATGGTGGGATTCACCTCGAATGAGCATGCCATGTGCTTCAGACTGACACAAGGGTGGGAAGCAAATTCCTTAGTTAAAGGATGATAATGTGTTGCAAAGAGAAACCTACAGTCCTTTGTTTCAACCAAATGTCGAAAAACCTGGGATGCATGAAAAGCAATCCAATACATCAAAGTCTCATCAAATTTCTTCTTACTATCCTTAATCTCGCTGTAAGTATGAGGCTAGCAGAGAATGTAAATTTTAAAGCATCCATGCTATCATGAAACAACATGAGAATACAGACAGCAATAATGATCAAGGTAGAAGCAGCCCACGAAGGCAGCAGCAGGCTGCCAGCAGCCTTCACTGAGGTGGTAGCAGGTACAGGGACTATACCATAACAAATGACTAAACTATGAAACACAAGAAATAACTATCAAACAAGTGGCATGAATGCAAGGTTATGGATGCATGTGAAGTCTTATGTTAGGGTGTAGGATCTAGCTCAACATTTTCAGGTGATGGGAGTGTCAGAAGATGCACTTAACTTTCAATGTACAAGTGATAATGAAAATAAAAACATATGAAACAAAGTACAGTATCATACATGATACAAAGAAGAAAATCAAGACAGTAACTAGCATATAAAAAATTTGAGGGATACATAAAAACTCAATGAAAACCTAAAATTAAAAATATAGCATACTCATACTCATTATGAAAATCATACTCATTATCTCCTTGTTGCTTTTCTGTTTATCTCATTTCCTGCTTTTAGGGTTGGTGTTAGTCTATGGATTACATTAATTTTTGTTTGTTAATTTACTGTTTTTTTTTCCTTTTCTAATTGTTAGTCTCTTTGGCCTTGACTTTCTCCTCCTTTTCAGCAGGGGGAACACCCATATTTTTCAGGTTCTCCATGAGGTTCAAGGATTGTTGTCAAGATACCTTCAGAGATCCAGCTTTAATAAGGAAGAATCTGCATTCTAATCATGAAACACAGTTTTATTACCAAATCCTGATTTGAGTACCTTGTCAATTAAGTGTGAGAACCAGCTATATAGTGTGACAACAACCTACATTATGAGAAATGGTACAAGAAGGTAAAAGTTCTACAATAAACAGTCAAGAAATGAAAACCTGACAGAAATGCCATTCCTTGGGTATTTACTATTTCTCTACCCATGGCAGCATTTTGAAAAAATAACCATAAATGTTTAAAAATATAAGTAAACAAACACACCCAAACATTGGAGTCATACTGCAATTTGATCTATAACATTGATAAGTTGCATATGGTGGATTGCTTTTGGACCTTGAATAAATTCACTAAATTTATAATTATTTCTTATAGCAGAGCATACATACACCAGGGAGAGACCATTTCTTATACCATGAAACCCTCTGGCCCTTTTTTCTCATTTAATTGCAATTTCCCACTTCTCACTTCTAGTAACATGATCAACAACGAATCAAGGCAAAATTGAAAAAGTGCAGCGCAAAAATATTTAATGAGCCATATGAGCATATCCTTAGAGTGGGGATGAGTTGAGTTAGCAAAAAGAAAAGGCCTTGCAACTTCATGTGAAAACTATGGAGCATTTCCATGGGATGAAATAAAAATAGAAATAAACCTTTTTCCAAAAATGAAATGTCATGTAAGAAATTCGAAATATCAAAAATCACTTGATGTATGACGAATCATAGCATCCCAGTGCTTGCTCCCAAATCTATTAAAAAAAATTCATAAGTTAAGATAGTCGAATTTTCATACTCAGAACCCAGTCTCACAAAACTAACCTTAGCTGTAGTAGGTATGAATCCCACCCTCTATCAATTTTTATGCTTCAGGTACATTCAAAATCAGAAGATTCCAATAATCACAAAGGTAAGAGTGAGCACAATGGACTTCTTCCATGCTTTAAAGAAGGGCAACAATCAGAGAAATTTCCTCAAGAAAGTAGCAATGAAAGAAAGAAATGGCTTTATATTGTTAAGTACATCTAATGGCATTTCCATTTGGGTAGTCAAACACAGCTTCTTTATTGTATAGCAAATGTTTTTATCAAACAAAGTCACTCAAGTTTAGAACTATCATAGCATTTTCAACCTAATGGATAAGATTAGCTTTATACTCAAGACCAAAGTGCTACAATTAATCTAGATAGGCATACTACTGTTGAACAATCCAGATCTTCTCAAATCAAAAAATTTCCATGATCTAGGTTTGGAACTTGACAAAAATTTGGTAGTTACAAAATCTCATGTAAAATAGATGTGATGGTCCCAACTATGTCATTAGCATTGACCCAAAATCTTCTCCACATGCCATCCGTGGGCAGGTCTCAAAAGACTTGAAAGACTATATAATGGCTAACAAGGATGTTGTATTGCAGCACATTGCAATAAAAACCTATTTTTCTTTTACATTAAATTTTGTTTAAGAGGGTCTGGAGATGTTGTATGCACTCCTATGTAGTACAAAGAGATATACCAAAGAGAAAGCATAACACCATAGAAACATCCTTTGACAAAGTGTTGCTTCTTTTATTAAGAGCCTACCTAAAGACCATGTAGGTTGTTGAGCCTTCATCTTTATGCTATCAACATGATACAACTTACAAGGCATTACTTAAAAGAATTCAGTTGTATATCTATTTTGGAGTTATGTTTTCTCTTTATTATCTCATTGGTTACCAAATCAAGAAAAGATTCCTGAATGTTGTGTTTCCTTTGATTTTATCTCTAATTACTGAAATGACTCAGCTAAATATGTTTTGCAAGATACAGCAAATCTAGTGTGGGGGCATGTTACCATCAAACTCTTGTGTTCAAAATTCAGAGTATTAGAGGTGATTAGTTATTTACTGTTAAAATAAATATGAAGTAGGATCTGAGCTATGCTAGCCTAAAAATGTGATTAACTAGAAAGATAAAGAAATCAGATCAGCGAATTACTTGACAGTTTGAACCAATTTATGTTTGCAATTAATGGCATTTATAATAGTATAGTCAGTCCTCTATATCTCTCCTATCTTCGGTTGTTTATTATTTGTATAAAAAACAAAATGCAAGCTTAAATAATTTCATCAATAGACACAAATGAAAAGACGCACAACAAAGATGCTAAGGCAAATAAATATTAAGAGGATAATGCTCTGCACTTACCTTGCATTGATTCTCAGAGTTTCCATGGCCATCTTGTGAGAAGAATGCAAGAATTAAATTGCCAATAAAAGCACCTATATCAAAACCTATCGGGCCATAAAAGGAAAATTCTGGATCTATAACTTGAGTTGAGCTACTTGTTACCATGACTGAGTTAGTGTGTAAATCTCCATGAATAAGTGCTTGTGTCCTCTCACAAAACCTATGAAAAAATGTAAGAAAATCTTAGTGATGCAGCTATAGTTTCAAAATCTCCCAACTGAATTAAAAGCATTTTGGGCAGCGAAATTAGCTTTTCAAGGGCTTAAACTCACAGGCAAATTTACAATTGAGTTTAGTCTAAAATAGAAAACATTACTTTGATTTCAATTAAGCAATTTCCACCTTCAACTGATTATCCTCCTGCAGAGCCTTAGCATCTTCATCAAGATAAGGAGAAGACCAATGATTGTTTGGTGCTAACATATATGGATCTGAAAATATGACCTGTTCGGTCAGCCTACACATCTCGACATTGCTACAGAATCGAGCAACTGAAAACAACATGCAACATATAAGCTGTTAGTAAATAAGTCAGAGTTTCAAATGCATTATTCACTGAAACTTGTGAGTGCCTATTCCAAAACCAATCCAATTCCTAAACAATCCATTCCATTACTTATTAAAAAGATATAGCTTTGCTTTCTATGATCCAAAAGTGAAATATTTAATCACAACATTTGAAAGGGAAAATATAGCATACCTTCATCCTTGTGCTCTGTAGTAGAAAGATATAAAAGAGATGTGTGGAAAAGAGTCTTTGCCATATAATCTGATATATGCTCTGCCAAAAGTGGGTACTCAACACCAGCTATTAGACCTTTGCGTAGAATGATGTGTGGGGGTTCCAAGTAACACATAGCAAATAAAGCCATGCCACGATCAAAGTAATAAACTTCCGGGACATGTTCTGGGCAAAATTGACCATGCTCTTTCAAAGCTGTAACCTCAAAATATGCACGCTCCTTTGTCATCAACCATGACTCCCCTATACAGCGAATATCTGGGACGACCTTTGCGCCCAATAAAGAAAATCAATTCATAAATCATATTTTCACTCTTCACAGACTTGTAGACATACATTTTTTGAAGCTATTACCAAGTGACAAAAACATACAGGGAATTACTACATACAATATGCTTGTTTACTGCTATAATAAAATTGCTTCTATAAATTACATCTACATCCTAAGTAGTATAAATCAACAAAGAAAGCTACTAGAACTAAAGACAATAAATATAGATTAAAATTAAGCAAAAATAACTATTATAAATTTGCATCGGATTGCAATCAAAGTTCTTAAAGATAAGAGCGACCAATATACCAAATAGCCTCCAGGCTCCTACAATCAGTCTTCCACTGTATGAGAAAGAACACATAAGTCCAATACACTCTGTTATAAAGATGAGTGATAAATTAGAATTTGAATTAGTAGCAAAATTGTTTAAAGTGATCAATGGCACTGAAATATATAAATGTGTTTAAACAATATTACAGCAATCTTTCCTTTATTGGTAAATTCCCCATATGGATGTCCTGTCTTTTCTTTACAAAATTCCAGCAATTTATATGTCAATTGGGTCTAGCTTGGGTGGTTAAGAGAAGATAATTTGTCATCCTTGTTGATTTTTCCTGAGCAGCATCAAGAGCGATTCTCTTAGAAGAATGGGGACATCTGGTCAAGGACCAGGATGTGGAACCAGTCGAGCACTGGGTGAACTTGTTCATATTTTTTTCTTTTCATTATCACTTGTACATTGAAAGTTAAGTGCATCTTCTGACACTCCCATCACCTGAAAATGATGAACCAGATCCTGCACCCTAACATAAGACTGCACATGCATCCATAACCTTGCATTCATGCCACTTGTTTGATAGTTCTTTCTTGTGTTTCATAGTTTAGTCATTTGTTATGTTATAGTTTCTGTGAAGTGAGCCATTATGAGGTGTGCTTTTCACTAGTCAAGAAATGTATGACTATACCATATCTAATTTAACAGTTATTCTTATTTGCAACCTGTTCTCACCAGGGTTGTGGGGCCTTCATCATTGATATAACCTGCAACAGAAACATACAAGTTACAACAGATTACAAAACAACCAAATGACTTCCTTGATGTTAAAGAGACAAAAAGGATTTGAAACATCAGAATAAGATCAGGCTGCTCAGAAGTACTCATCACATGCAAGTTCCTCATAACAAAGGGCATCAAGTATGCTAGTGAAGACGTCAATAAAGCATTCTCACTACCCATTTTGCAGTGTACTACTCTATGCTTTAATAAAATATACTGATCCTCAATCATACTCACAACAAAGATCTATGGTTAGCAAATGACACAAGGTTGCACACCAATATGGGAACGAAATAGGAGGCATCAAATTGGAGGTTTCTACTTTCTCTCTGGTTCAGTTCTACTCAATAATTTTAGAAGCTTTAACGAAGGACAGCTTTTAGGAGTTCAGACAGACCACTATAAAACTGCGAAATTGCTCAGTTCACATGTTCCACAAGAAGCTGCATTTGACATTATTGGAAATATAATTAAAATAACCACAAACGTATTGATGAAATCCTTCATTGTAACCAGCAGGAATTCCAGCCCACTCCTATCTGAGCCTAAGCTCTGACAAAATAGTCTAAGATCCCGTTTCGGTCTTCCGAGGATGATGTATTTCATTTCACTATCCAAACATCAGGGATTAAGGCCTCACTGATTTGAATACCTAATCCTGTGATCTCTAAGCTTTCACACCTAATGTGCCACATCCAACTGCCCCACATCCAACTGCTTTAAAACTGTATCTGCCCTCAAACCCCACATTTAGCCTAAGTCGCTGAAAATAGCAATGCAGAAGGATAGATCAGAACCATGAAACTACAAACTTATGAAATTCTAAAATATGACTCACACTACCTGCTGTTCAATCAAATCTAATGCAAATACCAACCCCAAATCACCCACAGTACTAAGGATCTAGGTATACACCAAATGCCCATTGTAGGAGTATACAACAGAGAGACAAAATGGTTGAATAAAATGAAAAACACCCACCACAAATTCCACAAATGGGCTTCATAAAAACCTGTAAGTGCCCCAACCCCAGCCAAAGTACTCCAAATCCAGATTCCCCATACACAACAGTTTGTGAGAAGGGGGCATCAAGTCAAATAAAAAATGAAATGGGTTCAGATGAACTTACTGATCTGAAATCCACCATAGAGTTCAAGCAAGAATACCAATGGAACGAGCATGGATAGCAGCACCAAACCCACAACTGCAACTCCAAATTTCCTCCATCCCTTCTTCATAGACATAATTTCCTTACGAAAACGCTAATCACTGGGTGCTATTTTCCCTCCTTTCCTGCACCATCAGATCTGGAGGTTTAATGCCCACAAACTCATGAGTGGGTGAACAGAAATTTATCACAGGAAGTGGTACACCCAAATCAGCAAAAGACATTCTGTCCTGGAAATTGCAATTCGCTCGAAATCCAGTACTATGGTTAATTTGAGCAAACGGTGATACAATATCAATATGTGTGGGCAAATCTATGGATCTATACGGCCCCTGGCTCTGCAGTGAGTTGAGATGTGCGATCTGTGTTTCCATTAGGAAGGCCAAACAGACAGCATTCTCACGGTATTATGCTAAAAGGTGAATCCTTGGCAGGTATGGCATTCATAGGTTCCGCGCCCTATGTGACATTTGGCTCTTTTTTGTTTGTTTGAATGACCTTCCTTCTTTGGTGTCTTTTCGAAGTTGATTTAATGGTAATATCTATTTGATTAGATGTTGGATATATAAGAGTATGCATTTTCTGATGTATGGTAGGCTACACTCAACATTTTGATGACCAAGGAAAGCTTGATATTTTCCTAGATTTGGTGTAGTAAGAACTCATGTTTTGTTTCATCACTTTGTATATTAGGTTAATATTTTGTCTATATTATATTTGAAATATTTGCAGTTCATAGTTTTAGAAACAAAATTTTGTGCACAATGGCATCTACTTTCTTAAACATAAAAACATAGAGATTCTTGGAATTGTATTAGTATTTTCCAAAGTCTATTGTTCAAATCCACCTCTAAAAGTTAATTTAAAGTATTTTCCTAGCCCCTCTTGTCTTCCCCATGATTACAAGCATTAGAGATTTAAATGCCATTCTTCTGTACTTGGTTGGATTTGGAAATGTCGCTAATTTGATGCACAATGGCTCCAAATTGTACTAGTTTTCGTTAGTCAACATTTTCTTAATGTGATCCTCATATTTTCTAAAAATTTTGCTCATTTCATCTTTGCAGGACTAGTCTATGGGCTGAGTTCGACCTCAAGCAAATCTAAATAAGTGTAATGAAGTTTAACAGGGGTATGAAACTTATGGTTTTGTTGCATTTCAAGATCCACCAATGTATGGTTATATGGCATACTTTGTTTTTGGATTGATGGAATCTAAGGTATTCTCTATTAATCCATTTAAGGTGGTCCCATAGAATCCCATATTGACAATGAATCATTGTAGGGTGGCACCTCATGAGAGTGTTCGTAAAATCAAGTGGCTCTTTCTAAATGAAACTAAACCTAAATAAATTAAGAGTTGCATAGAGAACACTCTAATATTATAACCACACTTGGAGAAGTTCAATCAATGGAACATGATGCAACAGAAGAATGGGCACTGACTTCGAATTGTTTTTAGAAGGGATTCAACTATTGGAACAAGGTTATACAAGAAGATAGCCTTTATTCTAGACACATATATAAAAAGTCAACAAAAGACGGTACCGTCGCTATAGAGATGGTCAGGCGTGGATACAGCGACGTCCAAGAGTCCAGGCATGGATACAGCGACGTCTAAGAGTTTAGGAATGGATACAGCGACGGCTAGGCATGGATACAGCGACGCCTTGTTCTTGTTACATCGGATTTAACACCAAAAAGTAAGAAACATGGAAAACCTCCGTGGAAAAATCTGTGCTTTTGTACTAGTGTCTCACACATGTGTTCACCAGATTACGATCTAATACTATGGATAGATGGATAGATCATCATAGAATATATTCATACTTTTTAATAGATTTATTGGCACACACAGAGCCTCTGGCGGGCATTTCAAATTGGTTTTTTAGACAATTTTTTTTTTCAATTTGAAAATTTTATATTTCACGCATGTGATATTTATTACGACTACTGAACCCAAGGATAGATATACAAGTTACCAGATAATAGACCCACACCTTTGGATGAAATTATCTACACAACCACATCCTATGGCGTGCATTTCCAAACCACCTCGTCAATCCCTGTTTTTAACACTTGGGACACATTTTCATAGTTTCTTTGGTGGCCATTATGATTTTTCTCATTTTGACACTTGTATTCCTTGCACATGTGATCACCAAAAAGAAAAATAAAACCATGGATAAGTAGACATATATCCAAGGAACAAACCCATGTCATCTGCTGATTTTTTAGGCACGGGAACAACATGTGGCGGGCATTTGTAAATGACCTTTTATTACTGGTTTTCACACTTGGACAACTGTGCCATTTTCAAGGTGAATTTTTTATTTAACCAAAACACTAAACCAATGTCACTAGATGATGTATAATATATCACTGAGCAAAACACAACTCATTTCACCTTCAGAATACTCTTCCTCTGACCTGGGCGTGCATTTTAGTGAACTTAGTGCAAAAAAATACATGAACCCCTGTTTTGGAAAATCCATAACTTTCTCCACAAACACTCTTAATACTAACTGAGACCATGGTTACATATCCAGGTAAAAAATATACATCCTTATAGGATGGGGTGTGCATTTTTATTAATCTATGAATTATAATGGTCATTTTCCCAAGACAATTTTGACTAATTTTCCCAAAAAGACTTGTTTTGGTAGGCCCATATATTTTTCTTCAAGCACTTTTTATGAGAAATGAAACCATGGTTATATAGGTACTTCAACAAGCTACGACATGGAAGGTCAGGGAGGACATTTACTTTTACTTATGAATTATGGTGGACATTTTCATAAGGCAACTGCTTTAGGGAAATTTTTCATCACTTAGTCATATTTTTTACATAGTCATACTTTATTTTTCTTTAAATTTGCAGCCCTGTAGTTTTCATGTGTGAACTCTAGAATAAAGGTGTGAAAACATGGATTGATAGCTAGATCACCAAAGAACATCCCCATGCCTTTGGATTAATTTTTTGACTCAAGGACAATAGTTGGTGAGCATTTGAAAATAGCCTTATGTAACTGGTTTTAACACTTAAGGCAGATTTCATTTATTTTTAATAGGAAAACATTTTTTTCTCCAACTTGGAAAAACCATATCTCACACGTGTGTTCACTAGATTATGAGATGATACTATGGATAGATGGATAGATCATAAGAGAAGAGATTCATACTTTTTAATAGATTTATTGGCACACACACAGCCTCTGGCGGGCATTTCAAAATGGCTTTTCAGACAATTTGTTTTTTCAATTTCAAAATTTTATATTTCACTCATGTGATCTTTATTACGGATACTGAACCCAAGGATAGATAGAGAAGTTAGTAGATAACATATCCAGACATTTGGATGAAATTATGTACACAACCACATCCTATGGTGTGCATTTCCAAACCACCTCTTCAATTCCTGTTTTTAATGCTTGGACACATGTTCATAGTTTCTTTGGTAACCATTATGATTTTTCTCATTTTGATAGATGTATTCCTTGCACATATGATCACCAAAAAGAAAAATAAAACCATGGATAGGTAGACATATATCCAAGGAACAGAACCATGTCATCTGTTCAATTTTTGGGCACGGGAACAACATGTGGCAGGAATTTCTAAATGACCTTTTATTACTGGTTTTAACACCTGGACAACTGTGCCATTTTCAAGGTGATTTTTTTATTTCACCAAAACCCTAAACCAATGTCACTAAATGATTTACAATATCTCACTAAGCACAATACAACTCATTTCACCTTCAGAATACTCTTCCTCTAACCTAGGCGTGCATTTTAGTGAACTTGGTGCAAAAACCTGCCTGAACCCATGTTTTGGCATATCCATAACTTTCTCCACAAAAACTCTTAAGACAAAATGAGGCCATAGTTAGATATACAGGTAAATAAGATATATCCTTACAGGATGGGGAATGCATTTTTATTAAGCTATGAATTATGGTGGTCATTAAATTTTGACCAACTTTCCCAAAAATACTTGTTTTGGAAGACCCATATCTTTTTCTTTAGGCACTTTTTATTAGAAATGAAACCATGGTTATATAGGTACTTCAACAAGATACGGCATGGCAGGTCAAGGAGGGAATTTAATTTTACCTATGAATTATGGTGGACATTTTCATAAGGCAACTGCTTTAGGGCAATTTTTCATCACTTAGTCAATCTTGGATTGATTGTCTGTGCAGTCATATTTTTTACACAGTCATACTTTATTTTTATTTAAGTTTGCAGCCATGTATTTTGCACTTGTGAACACCAGAATAAAGATGTGAGACCATGGCTGGATAGCCAGATCACCAACGAACATCCCCATGCCTTTGGATTAATTTGTTGGCTCAAGTACAACAGTTGGTGGGAATTTGAAAATAGCCTTCTGTAACTTGTTATAGCTCAATTCTTAAAGGGTTCTAGCTCAACAATAGAGCGTCTACTTTACAAGCAGGAGGTTGAACGTTTGATTCCTTTGTGCTCTAATGATAATGCAATATTGATGTTTTAAATAAAATATATTTTATTATGATTTATTATGGCTATGAGGGGGGTTCAAAATTTCCCTTGTATGTTACAACAAGGGGGGTTCAAAACCCCCCCTGTAATTTTATATGAGGGGGGCTCATAACCTCCCCCAAAATTCCAAAATTAACTTTTTTTTTTTGGGGGGGGGGTTAAAACCGCCCCCGTAAGTCATTTTTGGTGGTGGTTTAGAACCGCCCTCAAAAGTCACTTTTGGGGGGGGTGTTAGAACTGACCCCAAAAGTCATTTTTAGGGGCGTTTTTTTTTTGGGGTGGCTTCAAAACCGCCCCTAAAAGTCAAAAATTTTAGCATTGGTGCTATTAGGGGCAGTTTTGGAAAGACCACCTCCAAAGCCATAACCACCCCCAAAAGTCCAAAATTGACTTTTGGAGGGGGTTTAAAACCACCCCTAAAATTCCAAAAGTGACTTTTGGTGGCGGTTTAGAACCGCCCCCAAAAGACACTTTTGGGGAGGGAACACATATTTCATTAAATTTGGAAATATTCTATTACAAGGACTTCATCCACATTGAGTTTTTTTGTAAATCTCTAAATACATATTCTATTAAATCTAGAAAAATCAACTCAAAGAACTATTGGATTAAATTTGGAAGAATTAATCCAATGAACTATTTTCTCAATTAATATTTTTCATTTATTTCAAGTAAAACTTTAGTATTCAACTATTCAAATGGAAATATTATATCTCAATTAGAACTAGAGGGAAATATTACATCTCAATTAGAACTAGATGGGTTAGATCTAGAATTTAGAACTTCTGCTAGATTGAGTTCTTTCAAAATGAGGAAAGTCATAGCCTTTGAATCCTACATAATTTCTATTAATATTATTTATAGTTTGTATTAGATGTTAAGTTGATTAAATTATTTTATGACATAATATCAACATTGTATTTGTTACAACAATTATAAACATTGTCAAAGTAATTTTTTTTGTCTTTGTTGTGTATGTTGTTTTATTTTTGGAAATCGGCACCACTTATAATCAAAATGAGAAAATATTTTATGACTTTAAAGTCTAAGTTTTACCGTTGTAATGATTAAAGTAAATTATGAATTAAAATAGCAACAAAATTTATTATTCTTGTTGTTGGCACTCGTAGTGTATTAGAAACTAAGTTGATGAATGTTTACTTTATGAATAATAGATTAACGTGAGAAATTTCTTACCTATAAATTTATTTAATTATATTGATGTTAGTAAAGCCTCCCTTATTTATTAATATTAATTACTTTAACAATCAAAATCAATTATGAACTAGAATAACATTGGTGCAGTACAATTTGATTTTTTTCATATACAAGCGGAAAATGAGAAAATCAACTAAACTAATTATTGCAAGTGTTTATTATTTATTTAGGAAGTATTTGAACAATGTGTTTAATTGAAAAGAGCATATTTACAATGAAAATATAGATAAATTACAAAATTTATATTATCATTAAGATTGTATATCATCTATTAATTTATGTTAGGGCACGAAGGAATCGAACCACCATCATTTTGCTTGTAATGCAGGTGCTCTTCCATTGAGCTAGCACCCTTTACAACATGAGGGGAGACAGACTATGTTAACACCTAGATTACACCTACCATTGTCCTGCTTGTAATGCAGGTGCTCTTCCATTGAGCTAGCACCCTTTACAACATGAGGAGAGAGGGACTATGTTAACACCTAGATTACAACTTTCTAATCCTCCGTGATAGATCAAAATGATGAAAGTCTTAGACTTTGATTCTTTCAAAATGATGAAATTCTTAGACTGTGATTCCTTACATAATTTCTATTAATATTATCTATAGTTTGTATTAAATGGTAAGTGTTTATGTAATGACATTAATATTGCATATATTACTATGATTAAGCAATTGAATTATAATTTGATATGGTAACTAGTACATTGTTGTTGTTGAGTTCCTATACTAGTAGAAGGTTGGCACAATTTTAGAATGGCCCATTTAAAAACTATTTAATGACATAATACAAATGTGTTTGTTACTATAACAATTTTAATTCTCAACATAGAAAGTAATAATGTATGTGTTGAGTATCATGTTGTAGTATATTAGAAGGTTGGAACATTTTATAAGTGACAAGAAAAACTATTATATATTAACTGTTACTATGCTAATTTTATTATTTTAATGATAAAAAACAATTATGCGTTAGAATAGAAAATATAATTTATTTATATTACTATTATTTATATTTTCTAATAAAAATTAAGTTGATCAATGATTATATCATGAAAAAAAAAGATTGTAGAAGGCTTTTTAACATATTATTATTAAAGTTATTTAATGACATTAATAATCAATGTTTGTTGCTATTATTATCATAGAATTTCATTTAATTGAAATTATGTTAACTAATGTGTCTAGGTTGAGTTACCATAGTAAGTCTAATCCTTTTTTAGTATGATGTTTTATTTTTGGAAGTTGGCACCACTTGATAGTGGACAAGAGAAAATATTTTATGACTTAAATTAAAATAGGTTTTATCTTAGCAATTATTAAAATAAATTATGAATTAGAATAGAGACATGATTTATTATTATTGTTGGTGGTGGTGGTGGTGTATTAACAACTAAGTCAATGAATGTTGATTTTATGAATAACAGATTTATGTGAGAAATTTTACCTGTTAATGTATTTAATGATATACTTTGATTATCAATTAATATTTATATTTACGTATTAAAACAAGTCACCAATATTTTACTAGTGAATTATTAATAATTTGTGGAAGAAATTTCTTACATAATATAAAGTTATTTAACAACATATTAATATTGTGTTGTGACTATTATTAACTTATGTAGTATTGACATTAAATGTTAATACTTGGCTATTGATTTTCGGGATTAAGCTATGTGAAATATTTTCAAACCATAATGAATTTTACATTATTCCCCCGACGATCATGCATGAAGTGCCCACTTGAAATGTTGCCCTGAAAAACTCACTAACAATTTAATCCAGAAAATCATTCACAATGATGACAAACTATGAAAGCCTACACTCTAAAAATGTTACTACTTTGCCTTTGTTGAGTATAAGATATTGCACTAATACAATGTTCACGCCACTTTAAAGTCTATAGAAGAAAATATAATATTAATTAGAATGCAACAGAGTAGAAAAATTAAATTTATATCAATTATAATAACAAATAATAGGGAAAAGTCACTTCAAACCTTATTGCAAGTGCCTTACATTTATTCATGGAGGAAGTCTAGAAGATGTTTTAAGGTTCATTATTGAATATGATTATGCACATTTGATATAGTGACATGTTGAGTTTATGTAAAAAAACAAATTGAATGTTGTTATCTAATTCACATAAAGTACCATCACTTTAATCAACATAGAATTTGAACCAAAATTTTCATATTAGTAAATAATATAAAATTCCTCAAAAAAAGGCTTGAATAGAATCTTTGATATACAACAAACATTGAAAAGTTTTTCTTCTTGTATATTAATAACTCTTTCAAAGAGAAAATTACATTCATGAATCATGTCCACCTAATATCCTTATATTCAGTCAAGCAAACCAATTACAACTTGTACACCACATTTATTTATCGTGGTCTTCCTGCAATCTTCTTTATTTTGCATCCATGTCCAAACTATGGTATTAACTGAAATAGATGCAAGTCAAGTGTCATCAAGGTTTGGTACCCAATATTGTTCTAAAATTTTCCTTTGTATTTCCTTTGGAGTTAGTTTTCTTTTTAAAAACATGGCATGATGAGTGAAAGCTAATGTGTGTTATCTTTCATAAGGTAGTTTTTCATTTAACACAACCATATTGTCACATTGCACCATCATGGAAATCTAGATGGAGTTAGCTTTAAACCTTAAATCATTGCACGATGAGTAAAATCTAATGTGTGTTAGCTTTCATAATGTAGTTTTTCATTTAGCACAACCACATTGTCATCAATCAAAATGCACCATGTTGGAAATCTAGCTAGAGTTAGCTTTCGTTCTTCAAATGTTGCACGATGAGTAATAGCTAATGTGTGTTAGCTTTCGTAAGGTAGCTTTCCATCTAACATAGCCACATTGTCATCAAATACATTACACCATGATGCAAATCTAGCTAGAGTTATCTTTCCTTCTAACAACATGGCACGATGAGTGAAAGATAATGTGTGTTAGTTTTCATAAGGTAGTTTTCCATCAATACAGCCACATCGTCATTGATCACATAGCACCGGGATGGAAATCTAGCTCGAGTTAGCGTTCATCCTTAAATCATTGCATGTTGAGTGAATTCTAATGTGTGTTAGATTTCATAATGTAGTTTTCCATCTAGCACAACCACATTGCCATCAATCACAATGCACCATGATGGAAATCTAGCTAGAGTTAGATTTCGTCCTTAAAACATTGCACGGTCAGTAAAGTTAATGTTGGTTAGCTTTCATAAGGTAGTTTTCCATCAGACACGGCGACATTTTTATCAAATACATTACACCATGATGAAAATCTAGCTGGAGTTAGCTTTCCTTCTAACAACATGGCACTATAAGGGAAAGTTTTTGTGTGTTAGCTCATTACACCATGATGGAAATCTAGCTAGAGTTAGCTTTCCTTTTAACAACATGGCACAATGAGTGAAAGATAATGTGTGTTAGCTTTCAGAAGGTTGTTTTCCATGTAACACAATCACATTGTCATCAAGCACATTGCAACGTTTTGGAAATATAGCTGGAGTTAGCTTTCATCCTTAAATTGTTGCACAGTGAATGGAATCTAATGTGTGTAAGCTTTCATAGTGTATTTTTCCATCTAGCACAACCACATTGTTATCAATCACAATGCACCATGATGGAAATATAGCTAGAGTTAGATTTCATTCTTGAAACATTGCACGATGAGTAAAGCTAATGTTTGTTAGTCTTCATAAGGTAGTTTTACATCTAAAAAAGCCACATTGTCATCAAATACATTACACCATGATGAAAATCTAGCTGGAGTTAGCTTTCCTGCTAACAACATGGCACTATAAGGGAAATCTTATGTGTGTTAGCTCATTACACCATGATGGAAATTTAGCTGGAGTTAGATTTCATTTTAACAACATGGCACGATGAGTGAAATCTAATGTGTGTAAGATTTCATAGCGTAGTTTTTCATCTAGCACAACCACATTGTCATCAATCACAATGCACCATGATGGAAATCTAGCTGGAGTTAGCTTTCACTCTTAAAACATTGCACGGTGAGTAAAAACTAATGTGTGTTAGCTTTCATAAGGTAGTTTTTCATCTAACACTACCACATTGTCATCGAATACATTACACCATAATGGAAATATAGTTGTAGTTAGCTTTCCTTCTAACATGGCATTATGAGCGAAACCTTATGTGTTAGCTCATTACACCATTATGAAAATCTATCTGGAGTTATCTTTCTTTTTAACAACATGGCATAATGAGTGAACTTATCATTACCAAGTGGTTTTGTCATTATGTCAATATTTGTTCTATTGTAGGACAATAATAAAGGCATATGTCTTGATTATCAACCAACTATCTGATGTAATTGTGATGAAATTCAATATGCTTAGTTATGGCATGATAGACTGAATTTTTCGCCATTTTGAGAGCACTCAGATTGTCATAGAAAAGTGAGGTTATCACTACTTGGTCAAGTTGAAGATCAACCTATATTCTTCGTAACCACATTGCCTCACAACCTGTACTGAAGTCTACCTTGTATTTTTCGTCAATGGAGGATAAGGAAACTGTAGGTTGTAGCTTACTTTGACATGAAATTACCTTCCTAAACCAAGAGTGAAGACATAATATGTTTATGACTTCCTTGTATCAACTAATCCAACCCAATTGAAATCAATATGCTCTGCTAGCATGGAGTCAACAAATCTTTGATATAGAATGCCAAAGTCAAGCGTCCCTTTGAATATTGACAGACTCATTTTGCAACTTGCCAATGTAACTCTTCGGGATTCAACATGAATTGAGAAAGAGACAAAGCACTGCCAAACATAGATCTGATTGGGTGGTAGTAAGATAAATCAAACTACCAATCAATTTCCAATACAATGACTCGTTGACTAGTGGTGAGTCTATGTAATCTGAGAGCTTTATGCCAACTTCCATAGGTGTAGATGTAGGATTACATTTAGTCATTCTGAATTTTTTGAAGAGTGCTCTGGCATACTTGACTTGTGATAAAAATATAGCGTGCTTAGATTGCAAAAATTCTACACCTAAACAATAATGAAGTAGGCTTTAATCAGTAATATCAAATTTCACATGTTGAATATTGTTGGCACTACTTTTGGTGATGGGAAGACCATCAACATAGAAAAAATAAGATCAATATATCAATCACTGTTTTTGACGTAGCAATTGGGTTCATAATAGGTTTTTCTAACTCTAGAATCTCTAAGGTATTGATCAAGTTTGAAATACCAGGCTTGAGGAGCCTGCTTGATTCCATACAAGGACTTCACCAACCAACAAACTAGATGTTTCTTTCCAAAAAAATAAAACCCTTGCGGTTACATCAAGGAACTTTTAACATCCATATGTATACATTCCATCAAGAATTAGTAGAAATGGAGATAACTAGTCGAAAAGTTACCATTTTCACTGTGGGGGAAAAGGTTTCTTCATAGTCCACCCTTTCATCTTGTGCATATCCGTTGGTGACAAGACAAGCTTTGTATTTGTCTAAAGAACCATCTGATTTATATTTGACTTTAAAAATTCATTTACAACCAATTGCTTTCTTCCCTAGAGGCAATGTTGACAACACCCAAGTCTTGTTTTTCATCTATGCATCATATTTCACTTTCATGGCAGCCTCTGATTCAAGTTTTCCTTTGGATTCTTCAAATGTGCTAGGTTCAAATACCTGACACAAAAACAACAGAAGTTAGAGCAAAATTTACCTGCTCATTTCCTTGCACAATTTGTTGCCTCAATCGTGTAGTATGTCCTTTTAGTGCCTTTGGCAAATCATCTTCTCAATATCCTTCCATCATGGTATAATAAAAATTCCATTTCCTTTGTTGGCCCTCCTAGTCTTGCTGTGAAGATCAAGACTCCCTCTGTTGTGAAGATTGAGAATTCCCCTCTTCTTCACAAAACCCCTCCTTGGAACTTGACTCCTATGATGTTTCTGGCTTTGAGTCCTGTTTGATTTCAACACCATAACGTGTTCTTGAATGAGCAACAATTTCCCATACACTACTTAGTACTATCCATAGATTTACCATCATCACAGAAGAATGATATTTTCTCATCTACAACATGTCTATGATATTTTCTCATCTACAACATCTCTATTAATCACAATTTTGTTCGTAGAAACATCCAGTTATTCATTAGGAAAATTTTTCCTTGGGAATATTTGCAAAAGAAATACAACTAAAAATACGAAAAATCTCTTACAAAAGGTTTTCTGCCTAACCATGAATCCTTAGGAGTGATATCCTACAAATGTTTACAAGGAGTTTTGTTAAGGATGTAAACCACAGCATTCACTGCTTTTTCCCAGTATAGCTATGGTACATTCTGGCTATGCACCATGCACTTTTCCATCTCCACAACTATCCTATTCCTCATTTCCATGACTCCATTTTGTTGTGGAGTGTATGGAGTGGTATACCGCCTATGTATACCTTCCCTTTTGCAAGATTATTTGAACTAAGTTGAAAGAAACTCACCTCCATTATCATATCCTAAAGCTTTGAGTTGTTTACTTGTTTGTTTCTCTACTAAAGCTTTTCATGTTACAAATTTGAACAACAATTTGACTTGTTATTCATAAAAAAAACCCTAATTTTCCTTGAATAGTCATCAACCAGTAGTAGGAAATACTTAGCTCTAGATATTGTAGGTGTTTTCATTGGACCATGCAAATCAACATGTACTAGGTCCAAAACTCCTTTGGCTTGCCATGTTTTATTGTTAGTATCAAATGAAAGCCAACGTTGTTTTCATAACTAAAATCTTTCACATATCTCTAACAATACTGCACATACCTCTAACAATCCTAAATGGATGGAAGACCATCCACCATATTAGTCTTATTAAGTACAAATAAATATTGATAACTTAGGTGTCCATACCTTTCATGCCAGAGTACATTTGTATTCTCTACCAAAGTTGGTGCATGTGCCTTTGTTGTTTTTAGAATCAACTAGTCTATACAACCCTTTTTCACTAATACAAACTATAGTCACCTTGTTATCACGAGAGTAGTGACCATATATTTGCTTCCTTGAAAATTTACAAAAATATTAGGGTTCCTAGTTATCTCACTAATAGAGAATATTTTTGCTCATGTTAGGAACATATCGAACGTTTTTGAAAGTATAACTTAAAGTATTGTTCAGTATGACATGAACAACCTCACATCCTCTAACATAGTGAGTCCATCCATCACCCAAAGAAATAGATTCACTATTACTCTTATCTTCAATGAAATTTACATAACAGTTTTTGTGACACTTGTAGTGGTGAGATGCACCTGAGTTGAATACCAGGATATAGACTTAGTTGATTGATTATGTAATGCCACAAATGAAAAATCACCCACTACTTCTTCTTCACCTCTTTCGGCAACATTTGCATGCCTTGATTTCATTTGACCACGTGCCAAGTCATTTTTTTTTTGGCAATATCTCTTAAAGTGTCCAGGCTTATTGCAGTAATAACATTTGAATTTGTTCTCTTTGATACATTTCTGGCATTTTTTTGTTTGTCTTTGCCTTTGAACTCTGCACTAAATGCACTCAATATAGTGGATGAGTTGATGCTTCTATCTGATCTAGCCTCCTTTCCTTTTGTAAAAAAAAGTGTTAATAACCTCTCAAATGTAATTTGTTGGTTCTCCCCAAGTAGATGTAAGGACTCAACAAATGAATCAAAGGATGGAAGCAAACTTCACATCAAGAAAGCAACCATATCCTCATCATCCACCGGCTTCTTAATAGAAAACAATAGAACATTAAGATCCTTCAAGTGCAATAAATATTTAGAGACTGATCCTCCTTCCTGTAACTTGGTGGAAATGTTAAAACAAAATATTTTTAAAATACAATGACCACCCAACTTCTGATGCTTGATACTTATTTTGGAGATTTGTCCAAAATACAGGTGCTTCTCGAACTAATGTGTCTGCCACTGACAGTTTGAGAATAATAAGTGCCTCTTTATGTATTTTATCATAGTTTTCGGGATAATTTGTTGGTCTGTATTCTTTACCTAAGATCATAGTGGAATAAATCACCGATTTTTCGGCGATGTCCCGAAAAATCGCAATTTTTTCTGGCTGCCATTTTTTCGGCCCAAAAAATCCCAATTTTTCAAAAAATCGGACATTGGGAAAAATCGGGAAAATCGGAAAAAATTTGAGAAAATTGGGAAAAAATCGAGAAAGATCAGAAAAAAATCGGCAAATAGGGGAAAAATCGATAAGCTAATTTTGATCCTATTGAAGTACAAAATTTGCATTTTTTAATGCTTTCCATTGTTTGCTGATTTTTTCGCCGATGTTGCCGAGAAGATGTTTTCTAGACCCTCACCGATTTTTTCCACTATTCCTAAGATGGTTTGTTCAAGATCTCTAAATTCAATAATGGTCAGTATCTTATGAATTCATAAACTATAATTCTTTCCAATCAATTTTTCACACTTCGGAAAGAGTAAATGATGCTAGCTAGCCATTACTAATACAAATCGAAGAGTGAAGACTACAATTTAGCACAGGCTTACTACAATTGAGAGTACTCCATCCAATCAGTTTAGTAAACCTCCTTCGTGTCGACAACAGCTTTGAATTTCCACATAGTGGCTGGGCAATACTTCCACTCTCCAATTCGCAGCAGGTCATCATTCCTTCACATAGTAGTTTCATGGTCAAGACCAAGGTGGTGGATGATCCTCGATGAGCTTACTTTTATCATGTGGATACACCACAAGATCACAGTTGTTGGCCCAATGAAAACTCCCCAATTTAGCAGCATATCAGATCGCAGCAGGTATGAATATCTACTTTCCTATATCGATATTACAGTAAGCAGATTTTGTAAAGTTCAAAGTCTACCATTAATAGTAGAAATTCCAGAAAATGTAGAACATGGTCAAGATTTACCCATGCTTTCATAGCTTTTGATAGGCACCATGAGAGTCATACACCAACTGCATACATGCAATAAGATTTAACCACGATTCCAGTGACTACAGGTGCCATGATCTCTTGGCATATCATGTAAATTGCATCACAGAGATGTAATCACATATAGAGACCATAAAAAAAGGAGATAAAATTAATTTGGTCTAAGAATGACTTTGGCGGGGTAGGCAGGTCTCGTTATAGTACTAAGGGGACTTTGAGAAAATAGATCTCACCATAGCCTGGCTTCTCGAGTTTATTTCTACATTGTCATTGTAGACAGACATAAAAGAAAGAAAGCCAAGAAATAGTACAGGTTCAACATCAAATTTTGTAAAAGGTACAAGGTTATGAGTGCAAGATGGCATTGTGAAAGGAAAGAAAACCAGATGGCATTGAATCTGCTAGGTGGTATTGTACAACAAGTTTAATCTGCTAAGTGGCATTTCCCTCCCCTATTTTGCTTTCACTCCCACTGGCATAGGTCTGTCCAAAGCAGAAATGTGAAGCCCATAAATTTTCCAAAAACTGTTTGAACTTTGTAGAAAATAGCAATCATGCATTGGAAATTTGAACCATGGAAGTTATATTCTATTCATTATTAGGAGAGTGCTTTCCGTATACTTACTGAATAAGAGGCTTGTGGGTGGTCTGATAAAGATATCACAAATAAAGTGACTGGGAAGAATGTAAACAAGCTCCTTAATTTCTCATATGATATGATAAATACGGGAGTATACCAAATATCTTCAAGACTCTCAGCTTGTTACTTCCAAGGATATAAAATATTCCAAAATTGTGTGAGAGAGTTGACCAACATTATACATATATAAGAGCCAACTAAAAAATTTACAAAATTGCTAACCAATTTTTCATTAAAGCAATTCTAAACACAATGCCCACCTAGGGAGACTCGTGAACAGTGTTCTTAATGCATGGGCAAATATAGTTGCAAGATTTAGTTAAAATTAACTTGAATTGACCAGATATTGGACTCACCTTAGATAGGTTCATATAAACCATGCCAAAACAGGTTTGCCCATTCAAAAGGCATTGATGTATCTTTGAAAGGAAGTAAAGAGGAAAAAAATGGCTAGTGACAATGCCAAATGGAATTATATTAGTGTAATTGGAAGAGAAAGTTATCCCTTAGCTTTTTTCAATATCATAAATGACGGTCTGCTAGAAAGAGGCCAACACAGTCATGCCCAGCCCACAAGGGCTCCAAAACAGTCACGGTCTGCTAGGAAGAGGCCAACACATTCATGCCCAGCTGGAGAGGAGGGAAAAACAATAGAGAGAAGGAAAACACAGTCACATCCTAGAGCATAGAAATATATAAGCAACAGGAAGTTAGGAACCCAAACGATCCACTCAAGGCAGCAGTAACTCTAGGCGTCAAGCACAAACCAACAAGGATCAGATTTGAACTTTATTCATGTCAAGAACTCCCTAGAAATGGAGAAGTGAACTTAATTTATAATCTTTACAAGCCTTCTAGAAACGTCACTTAGACAATAAATGGACAATTTAGGTGTATTTTAGGCCTTAATCAATATTTCCAGCCTCATTTCTCCATATGTCAGGTACCTAAGTAAAGTAAAGCAATAAAACCCTAAAATTTACAAATCTGGGTAGTTTCTTTGGGATTATATCAGTCCTCTTATCATCCAAACAACAACATTTGAATGCTTCTTGGTATACCTAAAGGTGTGTGCCAAAAAACCACCCTTTCTAAGGAAATTCAATTCAAAATACTATCAAACCTCTTACAAAATGCAGTGAACAAGTGTGAAATTGGCTACCAAGAAAGTGATAATCCTCATTACCAAAGTTGTAGACACTTAAAGTTATAGTACATCAGATAAAAGTACAAGTGTTGAGAAGATATAAATTCATTGCAAAAGACCTTTATTTCCCACCAATGAAGCAATATATACCATTGACAATAGAAGTCACTGACATAAAGTCTCCAATAAAATATGTATGTGGCATGAAAGGGACATGAGTGTGAAATATTGAAGTAGAAGAGAAAAGAGTACTCAAGAAAAACTAATCCCTTTCATTTACAAATTTAGTTCTCTTATAGGTGCCATGCAAGGTTACTTCAACACCCTAAAAGCATGATAAAGTTGTCTCCAAGATAATGCCCAACTTTGGAAGGGGGTGTCTAGATGTCCTCCTTTCTATGAAATGTTTCCCTAGGTGACCCCCAAAATCCAGGGGCATGGGAAACACAATGGGATTTCCCCTGACCCTACAAGACATGTCCCTGTGGAGCATTGAGTTTTTGTTGTAAAATTAGAAGTGTTCCATTTTCTGTGTTATATTAGGTTATATTTGAGCAGTGAGTTAACTACTATTCCAAATTTAGAAGTATAAGTTTATACTTTGATTTTGTTATTTTTGGATGTTTGAGTTTCTAGACTTAGCAGTTTGCTTGTTCATAATTAGATTAGGGTTTTACTTTTTTATTTTGGGTTCCCACAGAGGTGTGCTACTTTGTATTTTTCTCCTATCCTTTTACATATATATGAGAAAAGCAAAGCTGTTAGTGATTGATCATATTCAGTTTTGTTTTATAACAACAATGGAATTTGCAATAAAAATGTTGCAACTGAACTGTATAGCTAGGTAATACAAAATTAGTAAATATTCTCAGAGTGGGAACTAGATATTCCAAAAACCATAAGGCTAACAAGCCCAATCAATGGTTTTAGATTAAGTGAAGGGTACATTTTTACTATGGAAATGACAAATGAGTTCAACAACAAACACCACCAACATTTAGGGATAAAGAGGGCTTGGTGCTCTTAATTAAATTCCAATCCTATACCCTCAAACATCATAGAATAAATTCCTAAAAAGTTGCAATCATGCAAGTCCTGAAATGATAAAATGATAAGAAAGTTCAAGTCTACTGAATTTTGAATGGAACCTGAAATTCTACATTTTCCATATGACATCTAGTCCACCTATTCTACTTGGTGTGAACTAGTCCAGTCCATCTATTATGGTAACATTGGTATTAATGTGGGATCTTGGGTTCAAAACCCCTATGTAGGTGGACATTAGGCCTAGGATCATACATTTAGTGACACAAGGAACAAGGTTCAAAACCCCTATGTGGGTGCAAATGATACCAAGCACAAATCATAGATGATTTCACTAGGAGACACCCCAAATGGAATGGTATCTTAGCCAAAGGACAACTGTATGTTTTTATAAGAGAAAATTCTAAAGGAAAAGAAATTGCAGCACACCGATTTTGAAAAGTATGAGAAACTATTATACTCCTCTCTATCCCCACATATCTTTGAGATTTCTTCTGTCTATTCCTTCTGAAACTTTAGAAGTTCACTTATCTCTATAGTTTCCCTCATAGAATGGCTGACAATCTCAGAAACTACACCATACATTTGGTGAAATTTGGCTACAACCTGGTAAGGATCCTAAACCCAGTCTTACATCTCCTTTTCCAAACAAGACAAGTTTCCTAGACCTTGAAGCAGGAAGGGTCTTCCATGTCCATCAGGATTGACACATGACCAACCAATAGGTTTCTTTCCTACTCTATTGGATCCTTTTGGATTTCCTACATAATATTGACTTGTGTCACGGCAAGTTAAAGTGTGTCCTTGTGGTCCTAATAAAGTAATACCTACTTAAAAGAAGTGTCTAACCTCATTTGTACAGATGAAGACATAAAGTCATTTGATTGTTGGAGGCTTGGAGCTTACTAATATATCTTTAGGGTACTTATCACACCCATGGATATTTCTTAATATCTTATATGATATTGGTCTTTCTTTTATGTTGTCATTATTCTTTGATTGGGTTTATTAAAATCGCTATGTTTACACCCTAACACCAATTTGGTATGCAAGCTTTGGTCACATAAGGATCTAATGGAAACAAGGTCGTGAAGCTTCGTTTGGTCAGAATCCGTCAGATTATGTAGCATTTGACAGGGTATGTAGGAACACTAGATTATTTTGTAGAGTAAACTATGAATCTAGAGCAGTTTGTGCAAAATAGCCTTGTTCCTATTTTGTATAGATTGCAACCCTTATGCTCCAATGACCCTCCTCCAGGAAAATTTTTAGCGGCATGTACACCCAAGACGAGACCAGCATGGCTGCCCTGAGGCTCAGAAAATATGCTTGCAGATTGTCTTCAACATATCTATCAACTAACTCTTCCAACTGATGCATCCCTGACAATATGATTTTAGGCTGAGTGTGCCCTACCAAGATCCCAATTCACAAATGTACCCAAGTGCCCTAAGGCATTCTTCAGAAGTGCAGATTTTTGTGGGCTGATTTCAGCATCCATGCATTTATGTGTATGTACAAATTCTTTTAGAGCCCAAACTCCTGTCCATCTATCCATGATTTTTTGTGGTGCACAATTTCAAGGTGCAGTTCATTTTTTCTCTGCATGTGAAAGCAGTGATTTTGGCGTTGTGTATGTACCCTATCTGAGCATGTATCCTTGAGCAGTTTTTTTCCACTACAGTACAATTTTCAGAAAAACTCTTTGGCTACTACAACACAATTTTCAGATTAATTCCTTGGCTGCTACAGTACACTACAAATATGGGCATGTAGCGAGCCTCAGAGATATTACAGAAGCATGACTGTATTTTTCCCTGCAACAATTCAAATCAGTGCGTATTTTTTACAGTAAATCATTTCCTAAATTAACCCTTGAACTTGCATATCCTTTGTGAGTGTTGCCCACTTCATGCCATGTATGTGGCTTTTTCCCTATCACGATAACATGAAAATTAAACACCTAAAGAAAACCAAGATTACTAGAGATTTGAGTTTCTAAAAAAGAAGATGTTAATACGACTTGATTGAGGCATATATGGTTAGCTAATTGTCTTTCATGGTGATGGGGAGCCAGACACCGTAGTTCTTAATCCACAATAAGTACAGAGCTTCATGCCACTAGAAATCTGAAAATATTATCTAAAGTCCATTTTGAGGACATAATTGAAATTGTCATGAATAAAGTTATAAACTCAAAAAATGTCCTGAATTAAGCATTTTTAGAACACATAAATTTAAGAAACAGTATTTTGAGGAAATATGATTTTGATTTTGAGTGTAATATGGATTTAATGTTATTGAATTGATGGTTTCTTCTTCTGACTGCTAGACGAACTATTGGGTTTCTCTATCAAAATAGTATCATCAGTTTTGTACAACAATATTCACATGGTCAAATGGGTTCAGGGTTTGATTGATATCCAAACAAAGAAAGTTGGAGGATAGGAACTCTGGTTTTCAATGTGCAATATAGATATATATTTTAAGATGTGCTTGTTTCTTGATAATTTAATTATTTGCTACTCAGTTCCACTTGAAGAATTTGTTTTTGTGTCTAGGCATTTAGTTGTTTTAGAATTCTCTTGTGAAAAAATTGTACAATTACATAGAAGCAATCTTAAACCTGTTGTGCTTCTCCAAGCTAATTGGACATGTCTGCAGCGGGATTTTGCACTAACATTGCACTGTGTCCTAGTCCATTGCAATTAGGGAATATGCATAATCCTTATTTGGAATCAAAAATTTAGAAGAGAGCATATTTAAAACAGGTTGTTGGCACAACATGGATCAAGGGGATCATTGGCTGACAACATGGTGCCCTCAATTGAAAATAAGAAACCTAAATACCATTCTATTGCAAATTTTTAAGAACAATAAAACATGCGAGTATCGCAAAGACAGGTAATTTTGTTTCCCTTTTCAAAATTTCAGGGGTTCATGCAAATGAGGAAATGGACCTACACATCAATGGCCGATTACCATAGCAATCTGCTAACATAGTGTGTGGGGACGAACATACAACCAAATCCATAAGAAATAATCCCCACAATACTCAGTTGAGGTCTTCAGAAAAAATTACTGCCCTAAAGCAAACTCTGAATGGGCCTAACAAACCCTAAATGGTAGAACCATTGCAGCTAAACAATTTTAAGTCCATATTTAGAACATCTCGGTGAAGCACCAGGACGGAAACCTACAAGGTCATGAGTTCCATACAAAAGCGTTTCAACTAAAAACTTGTCCAGATTGCAGATTGGCGTTCTCTCCTAAAAAGGGTGTCCAGCTAAGCTACAAGCTCCAAACACAATGAACTTAAGTAAGCAGGCACCTCAGATATATGCATTAATTGGTTGTATATGAAGTTATCCACAGCCACTCACCTATACATCAAAGAAAATTACTCAATAACTAGTTCAATGAATGTAGCATGTCAACTTTCAAGATGTGATGGTTTTAGGGATCATGAATTCCTGTCTCTGTTTTAATTTTTATTCCCATAGATTTGAAAATATATAGTTTTAAACTTTTAATCTAGTATCTGCTAGTTAATTACATAAAGGTGAATGCATGTCTCCTGTATTTGATTATTCATGAGCTTTTTGTTATAACTATGGATGTGGAAACATTCAGTGCTTCATATTTTCTGTATACTCTCTGTTTATTGGACATGGTGTGATAAGTATTCTTAACAAGTTTCTCAAGTTGTGGGTCTGTGAAAGTGCAACTTGGTCAAATTCCATTGATTTTCAGTTTATAGAAGAAGTAGTTTTTGCAATATTTAAACTAATTGAGTCCATCTGGAGCACGCTATTGTTTCTGTTAAGATTATTTGGAATAGGAAAAATGGACAACCAGAGGGTTACAGTTTTGTGGAACTTGATTCTCATGCAACTACAGAGAGAATTTTGCATAATTTTCATGCTACACCCATGCCCAGTTCTCAACAACCTTTTAGGTTGAAATGGGCTACTTTTGGAGCTGGTGATAGATGGACAGAACCAGGCATTGGGTATTCCATATTTGTTGGATACTTGGGTCTTGACGTCACTGATATTATCTTGCAAGAGAATTTTCAAAGACGATATTTATCTGTTAAAAGTGCTAAAGTTGTGATAGATGCAAATACAACTCGCACCAAAGGTTATGGGTTTGTCAGATTTGGTGATGAGAACGATAAAAACTGAGCTATGAATGAAATGAATGGAGTTTATTGCTCATTGAGACCTATGCGTATTAATGAAGCTACACCAAAGAAGTCCTTGGGATTTCAACAACTTTATTCCATGAAAGGTATTTTTTTCAAGGATGGTAGATTATACTTGTATGTTTTTATCAGTTGTTTTATGTATATATTGATAGGTCACTTTACATATGTCCTGTAACTCAATTTTGGGAAGACAATTCAGCCAACCTAGTCTGTCTAATTGATTACATGTATCCCCTTCAAATATTCATAAGTTATTCTTCTCTCTTTCATGGCAGTTGATTGCCAACTGGTTCTCTTTTGTTGTTGGCCAGTCAATAGTTTTATTTTAAACTTGTATTTTCCTTTTAAGCGCCATCTGCAATTGATGTAGGAGATAATGTCTTCTATAGTTTTCATTGTATGTCAATTAACTATAGAAGTATACATAGTGACAAGTGTTGACAGTTAATCCATAAAATTTTTGAATTCTTAAAATTCTTAGAGATTGAGAATTGTCACATAGGGAAGTTTTCTGCTGAATAACTACTTGAAGAGAAATTAAGAGTGGTTACATTTAGTTGATCTACATTTGCTTCCTATTGTTTTCCTTTCCTGTTGAAAATCGACTAGTTTGAATGGAGTTATGAGTTCTTGAACGCTTATGAAAGTTATGTTGTCTCAAAGCAGGATGCCAAGAGGCTTTGTCCACTTAGGGGGCTAGAACAAAACTTGGCAGAAAAGCACCTTAATTAGTGGTCTCCCCAATTAGGTCAGTTTTTATGATTATGTATTTAAACTGAATTCTACATTTGATAAATTTGTATCATTTTCCTGCAGCTGCAAACAACTCATTATTTTATGCTACATGCTTTCAGTCACAACAATTCTTCCTTTTTTTTAAGCAACAGTTAAGCCAATTTTCTCTTTTTTGTGAACATAGGTAGCTTGTTCCATTAAAATAGTATTTTTATTAGAATATAAGAAAATTATATCTCCTATTGTAGAAATTCAGGCCAGCAATAGATTAATTTTACCCACAACAATTATCAATTGATCATGCAAAATTGCTAACAATGGAGACTGAATATGGAGCTGTAACACAAAATTATATTAACTTAGTGTACAATAGCCAACCCTGTAATAAAATAGGTTGCTGAAGATATAGAATACATCAAGAGATCGAATGCATAAGGAGGCATCCAAAACTAGCATAAAGCAGTCTTACCCAAAATAGGCAAATCCCCCATAGGTGTAAAAAGCTGATCCCAAATCTATCATGAGGCTCACTAATTGGCAAGGGCACATGGGCAAGATAATGAGTGGTGGAATAGCAGCTCATACATGCTTTTGCATGGAGGAAAGAGTGGAGGATGAAAGGGGCAAAAAACAAGTTCACCTCACCTAGTCTTGCTTTCCTATGTGCCTTAAAACACTGAAAAAGCAGGCATTAAAGCAGAAAAATCAGAAGGGCACCTAGGAGGCCAGGAATAAAGCAGATTTGATTCCTAAGGCTTTCCCAAGCACTACATGAGTCAAATATGGCAAGTTTGACCTCTATGGATAGGCAATTAGCAACTTGCACATGGTGGGACTTATGGACTAGGCAAATAAGACAAAAATAAATGAATTAATGTCTAAGTGGGTAATAATATGGGTTTGATTATTCTAACACCCCCCCTTAAGCCCGAATTTATGAGTAATAAACAAAAAATATAGGGCCTAGCAATAAGGCTTAGTCACCTTTTTACATACTGCAAGTCCAAATAAACAAGGAAAGAGGCAAAACCAACTTGGGAAAATCCTCCCTTAAACATGGACTGTAAAAAACAATTGTAGAATCTTGTCTCCACTCATGCCTTTATAGCATGATCAGCAATCCCCAGCAGTGATTTGAGATTGCTGAAGGTCTTCTCACAAAATGCTTTGGTGAAGATATCAGCTACTTGTTCTGAAGATGAACAGAAGAGTAGGTGAATGGTGCCATCATGCACAAGCTCTCTGATGTAGTGCATGTGAATCTCAATGTTTTTGGTTCTCTGCTTCTGAACTGGATATTTGAAGATTCTAATGGTACTCTGGTTATCATAGTAGATGGTAGTTGATTACTCAGGTTCTAAACCACACTTTCCAAGTAAACCCTGTAACCATAAACACTGAGTTGCTTCATTAACAACTCCTCTGTACTCAGCTTCTGTAGATGAGAGTGCAATGACACTCTGTTTCTTGCTTGACCAGCTGATTGGCCCTTCTGTAAGCATGAACACATACCCTGAAGTGGACTTTTTGTATGTGCTATCACCTGCCCAATCAGTGTCAGTAAATCCAATCAAATCAAGATCAGATTTTTCCTTATAGAAGATCCCATGTGTCCTTGTTCCCTAAACAAAGTTAAGGATCCTTTTGGATGCTTTCCAATGGATCTCATGAGGCTGATCCATGAATCTAGAAGCCACACTTACTTCATAACAAATATCAGGTCGAGAATGTGTCAAATACAATAAACATCCAATCAATTGTCTATACAGTGTATTGCTTACCATCGGTGGAGAATCATCTTCCTCCAGCTTCACTCCTGAAAGGAAAG